>JAVGVS010000080.1:1415602-1504168 GCA_032718565.1 Distichodus sexfasciatus
ATTATTATTATTATTATTATTATTATTATGATCTTAAAGTTAAAAAATGCTTGCACAGTTTTAGGAGTGAAACTGGTTTACATTTTACACCATTTTACTTGTTTAACTAAATATGTGATAAATAAGGAATAAAGAACCATGACCGAGTTTGTCATTTGTCAACTTTTTTGTTATTTTTGCTCTTTTTAGTGGTTTTCTTGGACATGTTCTCTTGATTAGGATCCCCCATTCTGGACTGGAAATGACAGGGGGACGCAGCAGCTCCATGAAGACGCAGCTGGTGAACGCCATTCAGCTCCAGCATGTGGAACTTGAGGAGGAACCTGAACAAACCAGAGCTCCTGAGGAGACTAAGGACGGTAAGGCTGAAAAATTTCCATGCAACAAGGAGGCTGGATTTGACATTCTTTTTTTCTTCTTTATATTGTTGACAGTATTTGGTGTGTCTTAGTTGTGAGGTGGGTCCTGACCTCAAGGCCTCTGGCTTTGCTCCCCAGGTCAGAGTCAGAAGTTCTACAGTGTGGAGGAGGCTGTGGAAACCATCGGTTTTGGACGCTTTCACATTCTACTCTTTGTTATTATGGGCAGTGCAAATGTAAGTGTGTGTGTTATAGTGTTTAACCCTTAGTAAGCATCAGTAAAAATATCAGTATAATGTTTGTCGGTGGTGTAGTGGAAGTATAATTGGATATGAACTGAGGTAGTTATAGCTACCAATCTAATATCTGCACCATTCATTGACAGTTAAGCATTTGAATTTTGCTATTAGATGTGTGCAAAATACAAATAAAAAAATCTTTTAATGAGATCTTAATTATTTTATGGCTGTAACAGAGGTGATGGCTTAACATTTTGCAAACATTGGGCTGAACACAAGTAAAACACGAATTAGCAAAAATGTAAAGGGTTTTTTTGGGGGGAAAAACCGTCAAGATTTAATTTTTATTAAGGTTTATTTTTCTGAAGAGGATTATTTCTGGTCTAGTGGAAGTAAATCTGAATGTCTATAACAGTGTAGAGAATACCAGGCCAATCCCCACAGTTTTATAATACATTTTATTAAATTAATAGAGTTGTAAGGTGCTATATGTAGGGTAGTTCTAAATAACACATGCATTAGTCCCCCTAAGTTGCTTACATGAGCAAGTATTCACAGTGCTCATATTCTAGATTAGTGTACTTACGGGTGTATCATGCATGTGTTTGTGCATCCATGTGTGTTTGTGGTACAGATTGTGGAGGCGATGGAAATCATGCTGTTGGCTGTGGTGTCTCCTGAGATCCGATGCGAGTGGCGTCTGGAGGACTGGCAGGTAGCCCTGGTCTCCACGGTGAGTGCCGCGGGGCTATTTTCTGCACATGGGTAGACTGTCCATAATTAACTACTAGTGTTAATTTGGGTTCATGAACCTTTACCATACCAGGCAATTGATTTTTACCACTTTTAGCACATTTTACCACATTTGTTCTTGTTAAGCATTGGAAACTATGGATGATACATTTATTGCATATTGTAACACATTGTTTCATTGTTTATATGTTTTTATATATAATGCACACATATATTATTACACACACACACAAATATTTGTGCTAATGTCTTGTTGTCTCTCTAATGTCACTCGTATTAGATACTGTATCATATTATAATATACAGTAATAATGATATATTCTTCAATTTAATATGAAGGTTAAATACTGCTTTTTGTGACTGTGTATGTAGATGGTGTTTCTGGGCTTCATGATATGTGGCGTTCTGTGTGGATATGTGGCAGATAGATATGGACGCTGGAAGGTCAGCAAATGTTCATTATTAACTTTACACACCACAGACACACCTTCACCTGCACCATTACATCGGCTGTACCAAATATAGCTTTGTATTTCATCTTTATCACATCATAAGCACATCTTTATCACATTTCCCCAATTTATTGTAACTGTAACAGGTGTGTGTGTGTGTGTGTGGATTTAATGTATATGCATGCAGGTGGTGTTTGGAGGCTTTGTGTGGGCTGCATATTTCTCTGTGCTCACGTCATTTGCACCATCCTACGGCTGGTTTATTTTCCTGCGCAGCATGGTGGGCTGCGGAGTGGCCGCCACGTCACAAGGGTACACGCACGCGCACACACACATACACACACACACACTGGACATTAGCATTAGAACCCTTAAAAATATCTTCACATTTTTCTGTGACTCAGACTACACAGTAAAAATTATTTGATCAATATGTCATGTTAACATACTTCAATGCAATCATTAATGCTATTTTTAGCATTTTTAGCATTAGGTTTTCTCTGGTTGCTCTGGTTTCCTCCCACAGTCCAAAAGCATGCACTATAGGTTAATAGAAGAATCTAAAAAATAGGTCCAGAAAGGTGTGAATGAGAGTGTGGTCCCCGCTTTGTGCCCGTAGTTCCCGGGATAGGCTCTGGTCCCCACGACCCCGATAGGGATTCAGCAGTTCGGATAATGAATGAATGATTGAATGATGTTTTAACACTCCTTTTTAAACATAGCCATAGTTACAACTTACAGTTTGAAGTCAATCTGGTATCTTCAATTTTTTTTTTGTAAACTGACTTAACAACTAAGATGTAGTTGAACTTGCTTTATTGTTTTAACTGTGAAGTGAAAGAAGTATGTTAACATAAGTAATTAATCAAAAAAACTTTTACAATGTATACATTATATATACAAAACACAATGTTCTATATTATTTTTTAAAGGTATGTTTTGAAGACCGAGTTCATTCCTGCCAAATACAGGACATTTCTGCTGCCCCTCGCCTCAGTAAGTGAGCCAACAAATGGCCAAAATTATTTGTGCTATATTATGTTTTTTCTGTCCTTGATGTGTCTGCTGCCCCTTTTCCTCCCCATTTATGCTATTATTGATCTATGTGTTGTCTGCGGTTGTTATTAGATCTTCTGGATGTTGGGGTCGCTCCTCATCATCATCCTGGGCATGACCGTGGTGCCCACTATGGGCTGGCGCTGGATGATCCGTCTGTCCGTGATCCCTGGTGTCATACTTATTGGACTTTTCCAGGTGTGTAAATGTCTAAAAACAAAGCAATTCTGATCAACTACGTTTTTTGCTGCTGTAACTCTGTTTTTCTTTTCTTTTTTAGTTCATCCCTGAGTCAGCAAGGTATCAGGTTTCTGCAGGTAACGTAGATGCTGCTGTTGCCACTTTACAGCGCATTGCCAAGATGAATGGAAGCCGTTTGCCAGAGGGAGAGCTACGGGAGCCTGTTGTGGTGCGTCAGCTTTACCTGCGTGAAGCCAAGAAATGATCAAGAGCCTTATTCTTTAATTGCTTGTTTGCTTTATTATTTCTTCCTCTTCTTCTTGTTTAAACACAGTTTTTGCCCTGGAGACACTGTTCATGGTGTAAACATTTCAGCTCATGGATGAGATCCAAGTTGGTCTCCTCAATGTCATTTCATATTTTATGGCTGTGATTATAATGTTTGCTGGATACCAACAATCATTTTATTCTCCTCATTAGTCTCCTCTTTTTGTACCCACTTTTCACCCTCTCCACTCTTTCCTCCTCTCCAAGTCGTAGACACAACTTGTGGTTTAAAACTTTCAGCTTGTTGAAGAAATCTGATGTATTGTGTTTCTGGTCCAATTGCAACCTTCTTTTTTGCCTGATTGTCAGGACAGAAAAAATGTAATTCTGAATTTTGCCCACAAGGTGAGATTCTCCATTAAGGGGAGCTGTGGTTTGTCCATTCCTGCTGTGAACTTCATATTAATTAAACAGATCATAGTTCAACAGCTAGCTCCATTATAATCATCAGAAACATCTACAAAAAGTCTTTATCATTTCTCATTTTTTAACTTAAAAAAAAAAATCACACTGTTTCTACAGGAATTACCAGTCTAGTTAAAAGTTAACCTTTTTAATCATTCTTTTCATTTTTTTAACATTCTTTTCATTTTACTTTTTTAAGAAGCCTTTCATTGTCTCCCAAAACAAAATCTTCTTCACAAAAATGTGACAGTTCAGTTTATCAGTTTATATTTTTGCATCATTTCAGACTGAAAGAGGAAATGCAAACACTCTTGTTAGTGCAACCTACAGAAAAACATCCCTGTTGCTGTGGTACTCATGGTAATGTACCCCCCTCTCTCTCTCTCTCTCTCTCTCTCTCTCTCTCTCTCCCTGTCCCTCTCTCTCTCATCTCCAAATAATACCCTGCTGCAACTTCCCAAAACTCCATTGTAACTCTCAGGCTGGTTCCCCTGCAGGTTCGTGGCCTCCTTCTCGTATTACGGCTCAGTGTTGAGCAGTTCTGAGCTGCTGGAGAAAAACCTGCTGTGTGTGACAGACGCTGACGCTGAGCACCAGATCAAGCACAACCAGGAGGAGGCGCTGTGCTACTGCATCCCCTTCAACATGGCCGACTACCAAACGCTCCTCATCAGCTGCTTGGGAGAGGTGGCACGTGAGTCTTTGATTGTCCAAACCCTTATTTTGAACAGAGCTTTTTTGAAAGCTTCTCATTATTAGACTTGGGCCAGTTTCTGGTTTTAAGGCATGAATAAGTAAACCTTTGAAAATTTCTGTCAGGCTGTTCCTGCAGTATGAGCTGATTTTAATGACTCTTTAAAGACAGAAAGAGCAATTTTAGGGCTATATCTATCGCTAACAAAAGCCCTCAATCGGGCACAACTGCATATTTTATTAACAGTCACTATGTGTCAGTATTACAAAAGATGTGATTAAACAAACTCGCAGACTCCGACCAAATTGACCTATCCGACCTATCATATGTTTACACATTCTTTTTAGAAGTCGTCTCACAAACAAGACTTGTTTTTGTTGAAACTACTGTTTCATGAGATTGTATGTATGTTTGGTACTTAACTTACCTAACGTACTAATGCTCCAGATAGTTTTGAGTCTACTGTGCTGAATAGTTTTGAGTCTGCTTTTCCATTTTAATTTTTGTTCATTGCAGTCATTCCTCTGAACATCGGCTTGTTGAACTTTGTGGGCAGAAAGTGCAGCATGATCATCCTGCTTGTTCTCTCCGCCATCTTCTTCATGCTGGTTAACGTCTGTACCACCATGTAAGTACATCTCAAAATCAAGCAGCACAGCACACAGTGCACCAAATGTGGCCACTGCATTTTGACCCATCATTTTGCTGATGTGCAGTGCCCAGGGAGCAGTGCATGGGGACAGTGCACCTTGCTCATGAGTACCTTTACCAGTCCGGGACATAACCCAGTGACCTTCCGATCACAGGGCCAACTCCCTACCTGTTCACTTTTAGATTCCAACCTCCTGGGGGAGTTCGAATCCAGGACCGGTAAAGTTACCACTGAGGTACTCATGAGCAAGGTACCGTCCCCAAGCACTGCTACCCGGGCGCTGCCCTTGTTAGCTGCCCACTGTTTCTTCACGGATGGGTCAAATGCAGAGTTCACATTTGGTTGTGGTGCACTGTGTGCTGTGCTGTGCTGTGGTGTGTTCACAATGACAAATAATCACTCACTTTCACTGTACCTAATTGGTATTCTTTTTACTTTATCTGCACAGGTAAAACAGTTATTTGAGACTAAAAGCTGTGCTTCTAATGAGTAACAATTTTACGTTTACTGCCCTCTTCTGGTCAGCTATGATGTATTTTATTTTATGGCTTGATTCTGGTGTAACTCTGACCCTGTTTGCTCTCTGCAGGTTTGGCTTCACAGTGCTGCTCTTCCTGCTCAGGTCGCTGGTCTCCATGAATTTTAATGTGGTTTACATATACACTGCAGAGGTGAGCCATGGCACCCCCGAAAGCAGTAAATGTCAAGCACAGAGCTTATGCAGCGGGTGTATAACTGTGTAATCTTAGTCTGTGTGTATATGTATACACTGTGATGGGAGTTCTGTACCTTTGCCTATAACTCTGAGTGATTATAATATTGCGCACCACAGCTTTAATATGTAGCTACAATACCTTGCAAAACACAAAAAGTTGGCTGTAGCCAGGCAACTTTCTGTCTGTTTCTGTGCCAGAGGGGGGCATTTAGTAGATTCTGTGACAACAAAACAGAAAAACAGATAATTGTTGTTGGATCTGGTCATAAATTGAGATTTTATTGTTCTCTGTTAAAGTTGTCATCCTTACTATGAAAATATCATTGTTTGTGATATTGTAGCTGCTTATTTGAGGTGTGGTGGGCAGGAGACGTACATTTTGAGGGGACAGAGTCTCAAGCCAAAAATGTATTTTATTTACACAAAGAAATTAGGAAAAAAATCTATTGCAAAAAGGGCACTTACCATGTCAAAGGCCAAAAGAAGTGGTGCTAAAGCACTATATGCAGTCTGTCTGGGCACATGCCTTCTAGTGGCTAATAAAATAACAGTTTGCTACAGATGTCATTCTAAATGCAAGAATTTTGAAAATCAGTCAATATTTGATCATGGACAAAGGTCCCTTTTTAACTCATATTTTAATTACGATACAATTTTAAAATTATTTTTGGAGGTCTGCTACGGTATGATATTGATTCCTTAATATCACATCGCATATAACATTTTTTTTCCTGAGCTATGGCCTACAGCAGCCTGTGTTATCTCTTTTAATATAAGCTGTGATGAAACCAAATAAAACCCTGTGCTTGCTTGGTGAGGGATGTTACAGTATTTTTGTTGTTTGATCAGTGGTTTTGTTGGGATCAATGCTGTGGGTTTGTTGATCATTAAACT
Organism: Distichodus sexfasciatus; assembly: GCA_032718565.1. Lineage (NCBI taxonomy): Eukaryota > Metazoa > Chordata > Actinopteri > Characiformes > Distichodontidae > Distichodus > Distichodus sexfasciatus. The sequence continues at coordinate 1,422,329 of JAVGVS010000080.1, forward strand.
GATGTATGAATGTTGATGGATGCCTCCTTACAACTTTATTCAGTATGACGAATAATCACTCCCTTACAGTTGTGTAGTTTATGTACAGTTGAATAACTGTATGGATGTTGTGTTGCTGCAGGTCTACCCCACCTCAGTACGCTCCTTAGGAATGGGATTTTGCACCTCATTTAGTCGAATTGGTGGGATGATTGCGCCGTTTATAGCCCAGGTAGTGTTTCTGAAATTTGCATTAAGTTTCCTGTTATTATACCTGTAATTATTGTGATTACCTGCTGTTTTGTCTATGTCTCAGGTGTTAATGTCCAAGTCTGTGTTGCTCGCGTTGTGTCCGTTCTCACTGGCTTGTGGTGTGTGCGCTATCGGAACTGCGCTCTTACCCATCGAGACGAGAGGACGCGCCCTACTGGTAAGTTTGTGAAGTTTTGTCTGGATTGTATGATTAAACTGTTATCCGGTATTTATAATCCTGTATTTTGATTTTTAAGTTCTTTAAAAAATTATTAAATATTCTTTTTTTGTTTTGCAGCAGAATGAATGATGTCTGCCTACTGAACAAACAAATCTACTGTATTGTAATAACTGTAATGATATAATTAAACCTCAGCTGTTTTACATAATATTGGGCACTATAGCCTTTCTTTATGTTAAAGGCACACTTTTATATTAATTTCAACCACAAGGTACTTACAAGGAAATAATAAGAAAAAAAAATCTGAAAATACAAAAAAAATCTAAAATACTAAATCACAGTTATAAAAATTGAAAAGTTTACACTTTCTTGTTGGAAAGGTCACACTCTGTTACATAGCCAGACATAACTGCGTTTACTGGGTGAGTTAAATGCTCATGACCACGGACAACAGAAATGCAAATCACCTTAAAATCTGCTCCTACATATTAAAGAACCAAATGGACAAACTTAACACAGGCTTACACAGATTCTGCAGTAATGAAACAAAAAAAAAGAGTTCTTTTTACTTGAACGGAGCATTATCAATATTGATCTTTACTTGACAAGAATTATAATTAAATTAATGTACTGTACAGTACATTGTTCATGTTCTCATTACTGTCAGTGTGGTCGTGCCACAATCTGATGCACATCATTTCAGCAATTAAGAGGAATTAAGAATTGGTATATTTTGAAAACAAGCAATTTAAGTTATAATATTTTACTTGAAATAAAAAGGGAAATAGGTTGCAGTTTGGCTTTTGACAACAAACTCAATACAATATAATCTCAGCAATTATCTTAAATTATTAATCCAGTAAAAGTGTCTCCGTAACAAAAACTGTGGAAGGGCATCTTGTTCTCTTGATTTCTTCTTCCTCCCCCTATTTTGTTCCACCTCTTACCACTTTTTATGATGCCCAGCAATCACAACAAGTGGCATTTTATTTATAGTGAATGTTTGGTTCCCCTCTAGGAGAAACATATCTTTACAAAACGTTCATTTAGACAGTGAACTTTTAAAAACATCCACATTTCAAGTGAAGTTGTTAGAGACATCTCCGTGGTAATTTCAGATATAATCATTAGCTGATGTCCATCAGAAGTACTCTGTGAGAGTCTGAGCAGCACAGGTCCACCAGGTGGAGACAGCAGCACACCGATGGTTGTAGAACTAGATCTTGGAATCAGCCTGCAGGGAGTTTGAGGCCTGATTCTCATGTTTTCCTCGTTCTCGCCTCCCCCCTCTTCCCTTCTAATCTTATTATAGTGCATCAGTGCAGGTGTGAGTAGGGATTAGGATGGGGACTGCAATGTGTTTAACCCACTTCCCCTGAGTGTGGATGCATAGTCCATCCACCTCAAACCAGTATTTATGTGCAATTATAGACTTTTTCATAAAAACAGACATTTCATATAGACCAGTAATAGTTGCGCAATGGACTGAGTAAGTTAGTGATCAAATGTATGTTAAGTTGTAAAAGCAAAACTGTGAGGATGTAATTTGCTAACATCATTATATAATGTTATTTTGTGAGGACCTGACTGTGCCCTAAAAGAGAGGAAAAACTGAGATATATCAGATTTTTGTGGCCGTGTGGGCACATTTCTGTATGTGAGGATCCATTTAAATAAGTTAATAATGATTTCATGAAAAATATTTATTTAAAAACTACAGGAGTGAAAAAGTTACTACGATTAGTCTTAGCAGTATCTGTGCTAAGGGTGGGAACTGAAAACCGGTTCCGACTCAGAACCGGTTCCAACTGATCAATTCCATTGTAACTGTACCAAATCTTCTTTACGACTCTCTCATCTCCCAGCATGACGTCTTCCAGTTTTCCATAAGTATTGCGTCGCGGTACATTACGTCACACTCTCTGCGACTTCACCTTCAACCACGAGGAATCATGACGCATAAATGATATTTTTTTTCGCAACGTAAACACACACACTGCATTAGCGCAGGACTCTCACAGGGAAGCCCAACATTCACTAAAACGTTCCAGTTCAGTTAAATCTGCCCATCTATTACAGACAAAACTTATATTTTAGCTGATAAATAACAAAACAACCAGCATGCTACTCACAGTACAGCCATTTACTTGATATTTATTTATTCCTGACGTGCGTCCACAGCGCTATTGTGCCACGGCTCTCATATGGAACGCCCTCGTGGCAAAAATGTACTTTCCCAGAAATGAGTCAAAAATGAGTTACAGGCTAAAATGAGTCAAATGGTAAAAAAAATTGCCAAAACTTCCATTTTCCATTAATCAGAAAATATTTTCCCCATTCTATAATGTTAGAGAGTAAAAACTAAGTATAAAAAATGCATTACTTGTTATCAATTAATTGTATTGTATACCCAGATGGATTCCAAATAGGTAAAGAAGTGTTTTCATCTGGCACCTTCTTTTTCTAAACTTTTCTTCATAGTACTAAGCCATAGAATGTCTCTGCATAATAAAAACTCTGAATATGAAAGTAATGCATTGTTTTGGGAAATATAAAATGGTTGCTTTTGGTGCAGAACACTGTATAATGCACTCAAAAAACTACTCAGGAATCAGAGAATTGATAGGCACAATCGACGATGACATTGATATTGATAAAATCTTATCAATTCCCACCCCTAAACTGTGGTACTTATTAGTAATAAATAGCAATATATCATTGTGGGAGACAGTTGAAGTATGTCATCAAGAACTGGGTAAGTGTGTTTTGTTTTGGTTTTTTGGGAGAAAATTTTTAGCCGCAGCTTTCTGCAGATTGCAGACTAATACTGGCATCTCTGATTTTTGCTGAGATGTCTTTTGTAATAAATCAAGATAAGAACTTTAAAAAGCATTTTCTTTATAGCATCATTTTAGTGGCAAGCATATACTTATTTAGCTACCATCATCATTATGCTTATGGAATGTTCCCAAAAGTATAGTGAATGTATTGTGTGTGTCCATGCATGTCTACAACTGGAGTCAGCAGGTGCTTGCTGTGTAGGAGGAGCCAGTGAGTGCCTGGCGGATTTTTCTCCTGACCTTGCCAGTGAGAGCAAAAGAGGACAGAGTGGCTGTGTGTCTGCATGCTCTAGTGTGTGTGTAAGTGTGAGCGAGGGGAGTGACAGAGCAGTCCTACTTTCAGCACTGCGGCTCTCCTATATGGCACTGGAATCAATGTGGCTATAAGAGCAGGGAGGTAAAGCTGGCAATGAGCCAGGGAAGAGGAGGAGGAGGAGGAGGAGGAAGAGAAACGAAGAGGAGGAAGAAGACGGGATGAAGGCAGTGTGAGCGCATACTGCAGGGACCCGGCACAGTGAGTATCACTTACTGTCATGCTGTATGTGTGATTTATTGAGATGTGTATGGGTGGGTAAAACTTACACACACATCACATATATATATACATATATATATAAAGCATGTATATGTTCGTGTGTCGGAGTGCTTGTGAGTTGGTTTGTTACGTTATGTGCAGGGCTGTTTGGATCTGAATGAGGGTGATTGTGTTGCAGTGTGTGTGGTGGGACAGTGCTGCTGTTGTGATGTCAGACTTTGCAACATCGTGGCCAGAGCAGTGCAGCCTTCGGATTCTGACAGGAATTGGTCATGCAATAGCCTCACTATAAGACTGCAGTTATTTGTCATATATTCCGTTTGAGTGTGTGTTCTCGTGTGCTTAGCAGTGTCGGGGAAGCTATTTTGGTAAATGGTAGAAGTGTTTAAAGGTATCCTACAACACAAATATGAATATGAAATAAGGTACTTTTATTTTGAAGATTGTAATATCACCAACTATAATATATTATAAAAGTATCTTGACTGCCGCTGTACTCTTAAAGCAAATGTTTCAAAATGTAAAACATGATTACAAATTGAATGTTAAAAGTTTTAATGATGTTTTGGAGGGGAGTGTATTGAATTTTGGCTTGCATAAGTTACAACCAAATATGTCCATTTCGCCTTTCATAGTTATAAATTTTTATAAACACAGTTGCTTCCATCTTGGCCAAGGTTGACATCATCCTCCAACTCCAAGTGCCAAGTGCGTGCTGTGATGCTATTAGCTTGCACAGTGTGGGCACAGCTACAACCCGTCTTTTTCAGGGCAATTTTTTTTTTAACTACCTTGGCCTCAAGGAGGCACCATCACTAAGCATGTCGTTCCCTAATTTGGTCTCAAGGAGGCGCCACCATGAAGGAGAACTGAACTGTTATACTTTACTTGTGGATAGTCCATTTCTGGCATTAACATTCATTCAAGAGCTCATAGTTTAACAAATTTCTCAACTATCAGCAGCAGAAACAAATATAAACAACCTTTATCATTTCTCTTTTTCATCCTTTCATCACTCTCTACATTTTTATCATAGAGCAGTCACAGCATAATTTGTACAGGAATTACCTGTACTAATGAGAAACACCAGTGACTGATACCTGTCTACCAAACAAGCCACCTTCATTGTAATCTCCTCTTTAAGACAGTGTGCTGTCCATCAACTGTGTGAAGGCCAAAATCTCAGTGGAATGTAGTAGAGATCCTGAGGGACACTATTTATTCAATATTCTTGAGACACATTGTTGTTAGGCTTTGCTATGTGCTTCACTACTGTGCATATTTTATTTATAGGTTAGTCACCCCAGCACACAGACTACAACTTTAACCTCAGGACGTGACCAGCTACGACTGCTGGTAATCTCAGTTATCCTGTCAGACTGGAGTCTCCATCTGTCTGTGTGTGTATTTGTGTCTAGGCACACACACTTTGCCCTGGTTGTAGCAGCAGGAGGTAGTGTGTGTGTTTGTGTTTGTGTGTGTGTGTATATATTTGAGCTATTCATACAAAAGTCGATTGCAGTATATCCCTGTGGTCCTGGTTTTCAATGCTGTAAATTTCAAGACGGCATTAGATTTTCATGATTTTAAGGATTTCTCTAGAGGTCAGGGTGTCTATCAACAGTCTATCAATACTGTGAATTAGGTACTAATTATTTCTTATGCTAAAGAAAAGTGTCTACATACATTTGATAAATGCTGCCTGCGTGGTTATAAAATGCTAATGACACTCATTTAGTTAAAATCTCCAAACAGACTAATCACATCAATAAGCTATTATTATTATTATTATTATTATTAATTAATTTATTTTTTAAAATGATATCAACATCCAGTAGACAAATAGGGCATTAACAAAAATAGTGAGGGATTGAGTGTAGAATGATATGGAAGATGTGAGTTAAAAGTTTATTGTCCTGGACTCTTTTTTTCTAGTATAAAAACTGTTTTATTTCGATTTTATTGATTTTATTTCTAGACTTGCAAGTTTTAGTTCTGCAGTACAGCTACTCTACTTTCATTGTAACACAGTGCACAAGCGCAGTACTGTTTTGTACATGCTTATACACTGCCCGGCCCAAAAAAAGGTCACCACCTGAATTTAACTGAGCAATTAGGTAAGTGCCTCCCATTGGGTAATTACTGCATGGATGAATATGTTTCAGCTGGCAAAAACTTATTTAACCCTAACTGATGTAGTGAGTAGCTTCTCAATGACCAGGTTATTCCATCAGTGGATTTTCATATCCCTGATGGCACGGGCATATTCCAAGATGACAATGCCAGGATTCATCAGGCTCAAACTGTGAAAGAGTGGTTCAGCGAGCATGAGGCGTCATTTTCACACATGGATTGGCCACCACAGAGTCCAGACCTTAACCCCATTGAGAAGCTTTGGGATGTGCTGGAGAAGTCTTTGCGCAGCAGTCCTACTCTTCCATCATCACTACAAGATCTTGGCAAAAAATTAATGAAACTCTGGAAGGAAATAAATGTTGTGACATTGCAGAAGCTTATCGAAACAATGCCACAGCGAATGCGTGCTGTAATCAAAGCTAATGGTGGTCCAACGAAATATTAGAGTGTGACTTTATTTTTGGCCGGGCAGTGTATATCCTACTTAGAGTATTGCATTAATCCTACAGATGCTGACTGTGTAGTGTAGAGTCGCATACGTAAATTGTACGGCATCCAATTTACTTTAATGGTACTAAAATTCTCCTGACATTCTTTTGCATGACCATTATATTGTGCTGTAATTTATACAGCACATTGCACAGTGTATTCGTCACAGTGTAAACATTTTTCTGCAGTTGCATTGCAGTGATGTCTGATCATTAATATTACATTGATGTTGCAGTTATATGTTGTAATCCACACCCCTGCTGTACAGTAGTAGTGAGTCCCAATAGAATTACTTCCCTGAAGTGGAGCAAATGCAGCAGTTCTAGCAACTCATTTCCTAAAGTAATGTTACTGTAAATCCTGCATTCTGGCTGAGAAAGTGTGAGAACGCTTATTGAACACATATTTAAGAAAAATCTGCCTTACATTTGTGCTTATTAGCTGTAGGCAAGGCAAGTTTATTTATAGAACACATTATCATACACAAGGGTCATTCAATGTGCTTTACAGAAACAATGTTAAAATGTTAAAATTTAAGATAAAAAGAAAGAATAATGAGAAAAGAAGTAAAAAATTAAATTAAAGATAAAAAAGAAATGAGAAATAAAACGATTAAAAGTGCTATAAAATATTTTAAAATCACACACTGTACAATCTCAGACCCATTTCTTGCCATGTACAATCTGTCAGCAGCCTTTACCACTAGATTCAGCACTAGTCTGTGAACTAACTTACATTTACATTTATGTAATATATCAGATACTCTTTCTCCTTCGATTTCCTGATGGGGTTAAGGGGGTTCAACCTATTACTGTAACGGTTAGAAAGCGGCTGGGATTGAAATGATGCCTGTTCAAATTCTGAACCAGTAAAGGTACCACTAAGGTACCATTCCCGAGAGTTTATTCAATAGCTGAATCAGCAGTAACGATACTCAGTGTTGGGGAGTAACGGAATACATGTACCGGCGTTACGTATTTAGAATACAAACTATGAGTAACTGTATTCCGTTACAGTTAGCGTTTAAATAGGTGATAATTAGAATACAGTTACTTTGTTGAAATAAATGGATTACACGGCGGTCTTTTCCTGTTTTATATGTTAGGCTATCCCCTCTCTATCTCCTCTCTGATTTTGGTAATTCCACGCATTGCCGGAAACCCAAACAAACACGCAATAAGAGGCTCTAATGTAAGCGTCCTGTTAATGTTGGTGGCGTCAGTTACACAATGGACCCGGAGCAGCACAACAGAGCCAGCAGTGCCCGGGCAGGAATGCATTTCTTACTCGGAAATTTCGTCTTTGCTCCTCTACCTACAGTAAATATATTGTCTATTCAGGGAGATTTGGGCTTAACAGCCAATTGGTAGAGAAAAACAAACAAGAATTTTCAGGATGTGATCGCTACATTCATGTAGTTGTAAAAAGCATGACAGTATATTAAGTAATCCAAAGTATTCAGAATACGTTACTCACATTGAGTAACTTAACGGAATACGTTACAAACTACGTTTTGGGACATGTATTCTGTAATCTGTAGTGGAATACATTTTAAAAGTAACCTTCCCAACACTGACGATACTTTATTACTTAGCTACGTTGTTACAGAAATATTTTACCTTTTTACAAAGACAGGCTCAACTAGCAGGGGTTGGCAGATCTGATAGGCTACAGTGTTCATGCGAAATGGACTCATTGCAACATAGTGCATTCTTGGCACCTGCAAGATGGGGTCGGAGGAAGGAGTCCACTTTTGCCAAGCTGTAAGCAAGAATTTGTTGTGAAACAACTTTGAATGTAGTTGGCTGCTTTTTCTCTGTAGTTTGTAGTGTAGTAGCTAACTGCTATATTAAAAAGGGTAGCCAGACTGTAGCCTAGCAACTTTTAATCATAAATAGCTTGTGACGTGAAAAGCTACCGCTTAAAAGTAGCTTCCCCCACACTGGAAATGACGTGTGAGAGTGGGATGTAGATCTAACCTCACCTGCTTTGATGTTTTAGTGATTAATAGATGATGAATGAGGATTAGAATATCTGCCAAGCCAATGAACCAAGAAACACTGTGCAGTGTACATCCCAAGCCTGATTACACACACACACACACACACACACACACACACACACACACACACACACACACACACACACACCCCTCTTTTAACTAGCGGTCAATCAGATTAACTGACTCAAAGCTGTTGCTTAGATGGCTACACACAGGGAACACTCACATTGCGCTGTTTTGTCTGGTGGAATGGAGCATTGAACGATGCACAGGAAGTCATGTCATATTTATTAACCTGTGATTTGTGATCGCTATGAATGAACGTCAGGATCAGCAACTAAAGGGATGTTGTTGGGACATGAACAGAGTAAATCCGCATAAACATACTAATGCTCAGCTGCTTAAGGTAAGAGAATTTCCCTCCTGCTGAGTTTGGTCGTGCCCTGCCAGTGCGTAGTGGATGAGTGAGTATGTTACAGTGAAACAGTGTTCTTGTAAAGGACTATAATGGAAATATAGTGGGGTGGAAAAGGTGTGTTTAACATGTTACAGAGTGTATATATTCAGTGGTGAAGCTACAACCAAGCTACTGTTTTAATATGGTTAACTACACTACAAGTTACAGAGAGAAAAACTACATCAAAGCTATTTTACAGCCACAGATTTGTGATTCCATCTTCACCAAGGTGGCCTGTATCTTCTGACTCCATCTCGCAGCTGTCAAGAGCAAAAAATGTGGCATAGTAGATTAGCCACTTCAACACCAATCAGAAACCACCTGGCAGTTTCGTCATTGTAAAGACAGAAAAATAATAGGTTTTTGTAAGGATGTACAATGTTGCGACATCACCATTTCAAACAAATATTTGTGTATTTTACAGTATACTGGAAAAAGTAGTGAGGTTAGTAATAGTGTTGTAGTACTCGAGAGCGGTCTCGAGACCAGTTTTTGTCTTGTCTTGGTCTTGGCTTGGACTCGGTTGTATTGGCACTCGGTCTTGTCATGGACTCGGACAAAGAACACTTGGGATTTTATTTCGAGAAAATCCAAGAACACAACTTTGAGAATATTACTGTTAATGAGCTGTTTACTGTAGGATTAGATAACTTCTCACTTCAAGTGCAACCAAAGATGTTACTGCTGACCGAGGTCACCCACCCCACCCCTTCACACATCCACATGTGTGCAAATGAATACAGGTGAAGTCGTGGTTGTCTGAGAAAAATAAAAATGTATGATGTGATCAGTTCGGATAACTGCTTCCAGTGAAGCGATTTCGTCATTATAGATGTGTAAGAGAGAAATATTGAATAAACATGTTTACTGTTGCTTAGTGTATGTTGTTTGCATTGTTCAGCTCTTTCTGAGGGGTGCTTAGGCTTTGCATGTTCCGCTTATTTGATGTGGTGTGAAACGTGCATTGGTCTGGTCTCGGTCTCGGCCTTGTTTTGGTCTCGCCATACTCTGCTCTCAGGCAGGACTTGGTCTGGGTTTTATGTGGTCTTCTTGACTACAACTCTAGTAAGTCAGTAAGTAGGTTTCCCAACACTGTGTGAACTTGTTTGAGATCGGTACATTTTTAATAACCAAACCCAACAATTTCCTTTATGCAATATATTTTCCTGGACGGTGATGATCTGTGTAGAGATGAAAGTGTTTGTGATGTAGGACCACCCAGAGAGGAAACCAGGTTTTATTAGAGGGTTGAATTCCCTTGCGTTTTTTAAAAGCCTTTGTTTAAGTGACGTAGTTAATGATTGGCCTCCTGCTGCAGTGCCACTATTCATCTCTCACACACACTACTTATTGAAGGCTGCCTGAGTAGCACAGTTTATCAGCAAGTTTGTGTGACAGTGTGTGACTGATGAAGACAAGAATTAATGAGAGGAACTGACAGGGAGTTTTTGCAGACGAGGCAAATCTCTGTCAGTGATAAATGAACGTAAGGTGGCACAGTCAATCTCCTCTTGTCTTTTTATTATTAATTTAATTTTACACTCCAATCCTTAAGACTTAGGTAGGTCCCCAAGTCTATCTATGTCTTTGGATGTAACAAAATCTAAATATTTGTGAATATTTACGTTTTAAGTGAAAGTGATTATTTGTCATTGTAAACACAGCTCACCACACAGTGTACCACAACCAAATGTGACCTCTGCATTGGAACCCATCCGTGAAGGAGCAGTCGGCAGCTTTTGGTAGACGATGTGCGGTGCTTGGGGATGATACCTCAGTGGTACCTTTTACCAATCTAGAACTTAAACCGATGACCTTCCGATCATGGGGCCAACTACCTAACTGTTATGCTGCTAACTGTCTGTGTTAAAATATGTTTACTAAAATGGATCTTAATTTAAAAACATTATTTAACTAAACACAGTGTATCATCAGTATTGAGGAGTATATTAAAGTAAAACTAAAATTAATGATGTTATGAAAACACTTTGTTATCAGTAGCTGTAACTTTTCAGTAATTTTACAGACATGTATCTTTGCTTCCACCTTGGCCATGGTGGACTCCATCCTCCAACTCAATCTCAAAGCTGCCAAGAGTACACTATGCTGCAATGAATGTGTTCCACATGGGCACAGTAGCCCATCTGATGAAACATCTGCCAGTTTAACACCAAACATAAACACATGCTTGTTGAAAATACTTGTCTTAATCTAGTAATTTTTGACAATATAGTGTTATATCACTATTTGTAATAAAAAGTTGTTACTTTTAAAGTTAGAGCCTTTTAAAAGTAACTTTGTAGTGGATAAGCTACAATATTAAAACAGGAACTAGGCTGTAACCTAGAGTACATTTGCATTTGTGGGATTTAGCAGACGCTCTTATTCAGAGCAACTTCCATTTCCTAATTTCAGGTTTAGTACCCCTGAGAGCAACTTAGGGACCCAATGCTCAGGGACCCAATGATGGTGGTGCCAGAGGTAGGATTCGAACCCACAGCTGCTGCCCCCTATCACAGCTACCACAGCAGCTACTTTTGTACAAGAGAAAGCTGCCGTTAACAGTAGATTCCCCAACAATGTATATCATGAATGATTTTTTTAAACAGGTTCAGCGTAAGTGAGGTGGGATGAGATGGGTGACGGTCAGACCCCGGAGGAGGGAGCGTGTCGAGCCCACGCCCTATTCGATAGCTTCGTGCAGGCCTCCACCTGCCGGGAAACGCTGCGATCCTTCCAAGAGCTCTGCGGTGAGCTGAAATTACCACCTGGAGGAAAACCACTTTTCTACCAAACCCTGAGGAACAGAATGCACTACTGGAGGGCAAAAGCGCTGTGGACCAAGCTGGACAAACGGGCCAGTCGGAAAGAGTACCGGAGGGGTCGAGTCTGCACTAACACCACAGTAAATAACTACAACACATACAATCTGTAAAAATGGTCAAGGATTAATGCAATTTCAGCTGACTTTCCAAAAATGTTTTATACATATATATGTATATATATATATGTATGTGTATATATATATATATATATATATATATATATATAATATATACATATATATATTTGCCTGTATGTATCATAGAATTATATCTAATTCATAAAATATGGGATAGTAAAGGTTGAGTAGTACAAATACTTCCCAAATAATGTTTGTGTTTTAATTAGATCTTGTTTTTTTTTTTTAGTGCCTGATCATTGGTGCAGGACCATGTGGCCTGCGAACGGCGATCGAGTTGAGCTTTCTGGGAACAAAGGTGGTGCTGGTGGAGAAGAGAGACAACTTCTCCCGCAACAATGTGCTTCACCTGTGGCCCTTCACCATTCAGGACCTGCGGGGCCTTGGGGCCAAAAAGTTCTATGGCAAATTCTGCGCTGGGTCCATAGATCATATCAGTGAGTGAATAATAATAATAATAATAATAATAATAATAATCTCACACATAGCACTGCAACTCATAGTGCTTTACATTAAAAACGAGATAAGGAATTAGCAGTTGGTCTACTAATATAGCGTAACATTAAGACTGAAGACAAAATTAAGTTAAAAAGTTATTATGATATTGTTATGATAGAGATCATTACAGTGTGTCTTTTTCATGTGTGTTGTATGTGTGTGTGTGTGTAGGTATCCGTCAGCTGCAGCTGATGCTCCTGAAGGTGGCTCTGCTCCTGGGTGTGGAGGTCCATGTAAACGTTGAATTCCGAAGTCTTTGTGAACCACCGGAGAATCAGGAGAAGCAAAGTGACTGCTTGTCCACAATTGTCTCTTATACATATGTACTGTATCTACTGCAATCTTAAAATAGAAAAGAAGAATTTCATTGCTGTTTTCTGAATCTTTGTCCTGGTTAGGTGTCGGCTGGAGGGCTGAGGTCCTTCCCACAACTCATCCAGTCAGCGAGCTGCAGTTTGACGTGGTTATCGGAGCAGACGGCAGGAGAAACACTTTGCCAGGTTATTACATGGTCTTATTTGTCCTACATAGAACTGTGCAATTACAGAGAATATTTTGACAGGACAAAGTGGGTTACATATTCTGGCAAAACTTCTCTGAGATATTCAAGTAAAGTACTAGTAACAATAAGAAAAGGTGTTAGTAACTTGGGTCTCATTTACCAACTGTTCTTAAGAAGAAATTTGTTTTTAAACCTCCTTACTCAGTTTTCACAATTCAACAATATTTTCTCATTTAAGGTTTGTTGCTAGGTAAGAACAGACTCTGTGAATGGTGATGAGCACACTTAAACAAACTTTATTGCAATTAGCTTTTTGTTTTTTCAATTCTAAAATTTCTTAAGAACAAATGTATGCACTTATCATTTTTAAAGAGGTCTCAATAAAGTCTGAATTCTGAACTTCGGAAAAAGTGATAAGCAAAGACCTACATAAAGAGCGTTCGCCCTGTGATCGGAAGGTAAGGTACCACTGAAGTACTTATGAGCAAGGTACCGTCCCCAAGCACTGCTCCCCGGGTGCTGCCCATGTCAGCTGCCCACTGCTCCTTCACGGATGGGTCAAATGCAGAGGTCACATTGGGTTGTGGTGCACTCTGTGCTGTGCTGTGCTGGGCTGTGTTCACAATGACAAATAATCACTCACTTCACGTTCACTTTTTCATGCTGAAAATGGGACTTTCATTAATGCTTGTGTCTTTATGTGAACTTAATGGGTTTCCTGAACATGGATTAAGCCTAGTCTTGGACTAAATTGCAGCTGCAATGGAGATACCACTGAAATTCAAAGATAGTCTAGGCTTAGGCTTAATCGTTACGTTACGTATACGTTAGCAACTATGCATTTAGGAAACGCACCCCAGGACAGCATTGAACATGAAACCTTTCTGCTCTTTTAGTCTCTTAAATCTGATTTAATACAAAATATTGAAAGAATGAAAATGAAACAGAGATGCTATTTTTCATTCTAAAGGTCTGTCCCCAATCTGCAGGGTCCTGAAATTTGTCCCCAAAACATACACACCTTTTTCTCTGACCTACATCCACTGTGCTTTTTCGTTATTTTTATCATGATACCTCAATAATGGCCACATTTTGAAACTGGGATAACTAAATGGCCTTAGTCTTCAACCAGAGGTTTTTCCAGCGGCTTTGGATCTTGTGAAAGATGCCAGATTGCCAAAAAGACAGCCAAAAACACCAGGGCCAGCATTTGATTTGAAAGTGAGTGATTATTTGTCATTGTGAACACACCACAGCACGGCACACAGAGCACCACCAAATGTGACCTTTGCATTTGACCCATCCGTGAAGCAGCAGTGGGCAGCCGACATCGGCAACATCTGGAGAGCAGTGCTTGGGGACCTCAGTGATACCTTTACCGGTGTGGGATTTGAACCAGTGACCTTCTAATCACGGGACTAACGCACTTACTGTTACGCTATCAACTGCACCATAAGAGTTTCATAAGTTTTAACTCTTTAGTCTGTGGCAAGTGACTGCATTTCACATTTCACAATCTGTGACTGTGCACACTTCCTTACTTCTATATTTGTTCCTTAATTCTGCTTGCACATACTTCTGACGTTAATCCAAACTGCTGTTCACGGTCTTCAGAGTCTCTCTTGAGTAAAGATTTAACATTGTGTTGTTATTTTTCAAGGGAAATTCAATCTTGGCCTTGGTCCCTTGGCTTGTAGGGTTCCACAGGAAGGAGTTCCGCGGCAAGTTGGCCATCGCCATCACAGCAAATTTCATTAACCGCAACACCACAGCCGAGGCCAAAGTGGAGGAGATCAGTGGCGTGGCCTTCATCTTCAACCAGAGGTTCTTCCAGAGGCTACGCAGTGCTACAGGTACCAAAGGTTTTCACTATATATTCAACTCTAAATTATTACATCTTATTAGTTAGAGAACCTCTTCTAGAATAAGATTGGCTGAACACTGATGCTCTTTAAAAAGGACACCAGATGAGTTCCATAAATAAGAATATTTCTTTTACAGTTATGTTGTTATGCAACTACTTTAACTGGTATAACAATGGCCTATTATGAGTGTAATAATGTATTACTAATCATAATAATCTATTATGAGGGCGGCACGGTGGCACAGTGGTTAGTGCTGTTGCCTCACAGCGAGAAGGTCCTGGGTTGGCTCTTCCCAGGTCGGTCGTAGGGCCTTTCTGTGTGGAGTTTACATGCTCTCCCTGTGTTCGTGTGGGTTTCCTCCCACAGTCCAAAAGCACACAATATAGGTTAATTGGTGACTCTAAATTGGCCCCGTAAGGTGTGAATGTGTTGTTGTGTGAGTGTGTGTGCCCTGCGGATTGTGGGTGCCTGCACACTGATATTCTGTTTAGTTATTGGAATTCCATTAATCCACTGTAAAATGAAAATAACTTCACAAAATGACTTAAAATATAGCCAACAATGTACTTTTCCACACAAACATATCTGTAAATGTGACCTTTTCTTTTGCATGGTTAAATTTGTTATTATTAGCAGTAACATTTGTCAATGTGTCTGAAACACACAAAGATTTTCACTTTTACCAGAGTTACCTGCTTTTAATATGAGTAGATAGTTTGACTCATGATCTGTGTCTCCCGCAGGCATTGACCTGGAGAACATTGTCTACTACAAGGATGACACCCATTACTTTGTCATGACGGCTAAAAAGCAGAGTTTGCTGGAGAAAGGAGTCATCTTACGTGTGAGTCTCACTCTCAGAGTTTCAGAAATTAAAGGCTCCTTGTGCTTTTGTGAAAGTTCATCTGTAGTTACTTTGCCTATAGATACATCAACATCTGCACTCTTGGCCCAAGCTTAGTCATAAGATTACCTAACAGTTAATTTATTAATGTCCATGCATATGTCCACTAGGATTATGCAGACACGGAGATGTTGCTCTCCCGAAGCAATGTGGACCAGAACGCACTGCTGTCTTACGCCCGGGAGGCTGCTGACTTCTCTACCAATCTCCAGCTCCCGACTCTGGACTTCGCCATTAACCACTACGGGCAGCCAGACGTGGCCATGTTCGACTTCACCTGCATGTATGCATCTGAGAACGCAGCTTTGGTGCGTCAGCGGAGAGGACACCCCCTGCTGGTGGCACTGGTGGGGGACAGTCTGCTGGAGGTGCGAGCGACTGAGAAATAGTTTTGCTGTCCACTGATTTTTGCAGTTTATTGATTGTTTATTGTAGACAATCTACAAACAGCGTTATCATTTCTGTACCTAAAAGTATGTTTGTCATCCCCTATAAGGTACAAAGATGGTTAGAGGTAAAAATTTTAAAGAACAAAATAATTGCTTTCAACAAAAGGTACATAATTTCAACAAGCTTGAGTTACAGACAGTTGATGCAGCAGATCAGTGGTTACAAAGTCTTTATTTAAATAATAAATTTGGTTTATTCGATTATTTCCATTCAATTATTGAGAATAATTTTGAATTAATATTTAATATAAACCAGTCTAAAATTCTGTTGAGCTCAAAAAAAGGCTAATCACTTGAACAAGGCACAGGTAAAGATTGTATTAACAATATAAGCATGGTTCGAGTCCAGTACAGACAGTCGGCATAAACTGTGCGCAGTTCAGAAAATCGCAATTCTGAATCTTTTGCTCACAATTTTATTCAAAAATCGATATACGATTCATAAGCAATTCACATTTCATAAACGATTCATGACTCAATACATAAATGAATTTGTGTCTAGATTGCTGATTTGAGTTACTTTTCCCATTTGACTGTGGCAGATCAACAACAAAATCACACTGAATCAAATTTAGTTACTAAGGACCTGTTTGCATGTATGCGGTTATTTTCATAAACACATATTTTTTATACATTTGGGCCTTTTATTTACACCTCAGACACAAACTAATGCCATTACGTTAGTTGAAAAATATGAATTTATGTTTTTGGAATGCGTGAATCGATTTTGAATCAGCAGAAAGAATCACAATTTTGCACACTCTGCTCTCTTCTTTAGCCCTTTTGGCCGATGGGAACAGGCATTGCACGTGGTTTCCTGGCAGCTATGGACACTGCATGGATGGTTCGAAGCTGGGCTTTAGGGGCCGCCCCTTTAGAGGTGTTGGCTGAAAGGTTGGAGCTGATCGTTTTTCTGCAGGAGTGAGTTATGTTTGGGAAACGTATGCGAGTGAATTATATATGTTTATGTCTCTTTTGTAGAGAGAGTGTGTACCGGTTGCTTCCTCAGACGACACCTGAAAACGTCAGTAAGAACTACAGCCAGTATGGTCTGGACCCCACCACACGCTACCCCAACATCAACACACAACTTATCAGTGCAACTCAGGTGCGTTTTACACACACACATACACACACACACACATACACACACACACACCCACGCCCAGACATGTACAATTAAAATGCATCCAGACATTTGTGACTCTGCATGGCGAAACCAGTCGCTTGTCGTAACGGAGGTTTCCAAGAAAAATGTCTGTTTATGTTGCGTGAGCTAAAATGGTGGATTTTTTGTTTTTAGTGTTTTGTGAATAAATTTTGCTGAAAAACTTACCTTTTCCGTCCTAAAAACGTGACTTTCTTGAGGTGAGGAATTCAATTCCAGCAGAATGTTAAAAGTTTCTGTTTTGACCGCTCTACTTCAGTATTTACGGTAAATCCACTCGTTGACTAGCGTGAAGATATTTCTCCGGCTCAGTTGACCTAACGCAGGTAGACTATCCGTGTGGCGTGTGTAGGCTGTGTGGCTGTGAATGCAGCGTAGGCTACTGTAAATACAAACGTAGCCGCGACCGCACCAAGCGTCTGTGAGTGCTACGTCGATAGTCAACTTCAAAGGCAGATTTCTCCGTTTCTCACTTGGCGTGACAGGAGAAACCCGACTCCTTTGAATGTTGATATCTCAGTCATATGCCGTCCGATTCTTTCAATATAGGTATCATTTTTGAAGGTTCAGTTATGCCCTTTCATGAAATTTTGAAAATTTGAGCGAAGTGACTGGTTTTGCCCTGGAGGGTCACATTTCAACATGCAAGCGGCATGTTTAAGCACTGTCCAAGCACTGTAACGCAAACTCCAACAATAAATCTGAGCAAAAAACACTATGTGCTCAGACTCCTAAAATAACAATAAATGTAATAATAACATGATGATTGTGATGGTGATGGTGTTCTGTAGGTGTATCATCTAATAGATACAGATGAAGGGCCACTGTTTGGAGTGGATACGGTTCTTTCTCCAGCAGCAAGAATTGCGCGGCAAGGTGAATATGCATTAAGCCCAGCTGTATACACACACTTTTCAGCTCTGTACACACCAACAAATATTTAGACCAATACTATATATGTCTGTGCAGATTCCGCAGCTCGATCGACTAAATTGCTGAGCTGGTGCCAACAGCAGACAACAGGTTACAGGAATGTGTGTGTGTCTGACCTCACCACATCCTGGAGAAGTGGACTGGCCCTCTGTGCCCTCATACACAGATACAGGCCTGACCTCATGTGAGTTCACACACCTGTGTTTGGACAGAAAGTTCCCTAAGAGTCTGTTAGTACTCTGTGCGCTGGTACTTCTAACCTAGTTGGCAATGAGCCAGAAACTGAATTCATTTACATTATTATTTCTGTATTAGTTCTTAAATTCATATTTCAGAGTCTTTTTTACCTCAAAATAGGCAGTAAGTCGTGATGTATTTGGAGTCCAGATTTTGCCTTGTCTGATTTGTACTACAGCCATATGTGGTCATGTTTTGGTTTGGCCGAGAGCCAGGAGGTCATAGGTTAAATGCTGGCTGCATTGTACCTCTAGCACTACCACTGCTGGGTCCCAGAGCAAAGCAATTAACTTCTAGTGGGTCTGTGGAGACTTTTACTATAATTGGGGAAGTGGTTTGTGTAAGAGCGGCTGTCAAATGCTATAAATGTAACATAATGAGTTTTAAAGGCAGTGATGGATAACAAATGGCACTACAGTATTGTACTTTGAGCTTGCTGACATTAACAGACATCTCACTCTGGTAAAAATGCTGACAGTGTAAGAGAAGAAATTCTTTAACACATTTTAACTATTCATACGTTGCAGCTGATGTCACAGACGCACGTCCATGTGTGTCAAACTCGTCAAAACTATAACTGCTGCCATATTGAGTATCGGGCATATCAAGTACTGCGCTTGTTTCCAATGAAAATGAATAGTCCGTCTGTCTATCAATCTATCTGACCATGTTAGACACATAGCTTCTAATAATAAACTGGCTGTTTAGCTGTTACCTGTCTGCCAATGAGAATCAACACAGCACTGCTGGTAACACATAAGTTAGTTATTAATAAATGTGCTTATCAATGGCTGTGAAGGAAGTAACTATTCTCATATAAAGTTTAAGTAAAACTGTTAAAACTACAAACAAAATGGTACAATTAAAATCTTGAAGTGTAATGTGTTTACAGACAACAGTGAATAAGTTTGATACGTGTAAACAACTAAGAATCTTGCGTAGCGGCTAATTCACACATCTCTTGTACTTCCCAAACTAGTTTACTCCAGACTAAACAGACTTCACATCACTCTTACATCGCTCATCCCTCAGTTTACCCACCTAACCCAGATGATTTAACTTAGCCTAGCCTACCTCTCTGCTGCGCTAACAACAGCTAGATAGCGCTAGCAACTGTTTACACAAAGTTGATCAAACTCACCTTTCCTTTAAGCGAACAGATTTTCTTCTCGTTGAGATGCCATATTTTATATGACGATGGGTTATGTACCAGGTAGATGTAAATGTGGTGGAAGGATGTTAGGTAGTAGCCCTAACCCTGGAATCTTTATCCTCTCTTGCATGTGCTCTTGCTCTAAAAGCAGACATTTCTGTGATATTATACATACATTATACATCAGGGAGCCACTATCAATATGCAGGAGACTCCTGAAACTTTCAAAAAGAGATGTGTGCATCACTAAGGTTGTTGTACGCTTACTGTTTACTAAGTAGTGATCTTGTACCTTTATTGTAATTAAAGAAGCAGGATTAGCTCTCAAATGTTGGCCAAAACTTCTATGACTGACTGTGTGAGGTGTGGGTGTGGCACCATAAATATTTCCATGACCTTTTTGTTAGAGATTGTTAGTAGGGCTAATCATTTTGAATCAGTGTTTTACATGTTCAATGTGAGATGGGGTGTGTTTATGGCTCTTGCAGAGATTTCGAGTCTCTGGAGGAGAGCGAGGCGGAAATAAATGGACAGCTGGCCTTGGATGTTGCAGAGCAAGAGTTTGGCATCTCTCCCATCATGACGGGTCAGGAGATGAGCGTGCTGGAGGAGAGCGACTCACTCTGTATGGTCATGTACCTCAGCCAGCTGCATGACCTCCTCAAAGACACAACGCCAGCTAGCGGTGAGGAGAATAAACATCAAAATTTGCAGGTTGAGGAATATAGTAGTCGTGTCAGCAAAGAGGAAGCAGCTCTCAAGTTTTTGACTCTCTCTGACCCTAAAATCTAGAAAAACTGACACTAAATCATTATTTTCCGTTTAGAGAGTCCAGAGGAGAGAACTGGACTGATCTTTAGCACCAAAACTCCGATTGGTTTGCTTAACAAACTAGGACAGAGTCTGTGCCGCAAACGCAATCCAAAGGTATTACAAGCACACATACATGAAAACAGTTTTGCCATGTACTAAAATAAGATTTAACAATGCACATATATCTTTCAGGATAAGAAAGAGAAGGATTCTGCTGGTGTTCTGAAAAGAAGGAGAACAAGCCAAGCCGGGCAGTCTGAGGATGTGAGTTCTTTTTATTTGGGACATTATTTCTTTTTTTTTATAACACATTAGATTAGGGAAAATCTAATTTTCCATCCAGTGTTGCAAAATTGCCTGTCTCCAGAAGATGATGTCAGTTGACTGGTCATAAGCTTTTATTACTTTTTTTTTCAAACAGCTGCAGGGCAGAACTAAAGGAACCATGTAGCAAATTTGCCTCAGCTTATTGAACACATTAGGATAGAAATGGCAATATATTAGAATTCTCCGGTCAAAGAGGTTATTCCTGTTGTTTCATGACATCAGGAGGATAATCCTTCAGATCACCATGACAGCCACAGCCCAGCAGTCTCACCTGGTACGGAGGCGAGCATGGCAACCTCCTTTGGCGGTCACCAAAGCCGAGTCAGATCAATGGCAACCCAACTACTGGCCAAGTTTGAAGAAAACGCCCCGTCGCCATCGTTTGCAGCATTACGGAGACAGGTGTTTGCATGTGCATGTGTTCTTGTGTGTGTGCTGGTGTTGTCTAGGTTAGTGTGTGAATTTGTGTGCATGTGGTCTGACGCGTGATTCTGTTGGATTTGTGTAAAATATGGTGTGTTTGGTTTGAGACGGAGGTCAAGTGTTGCTGCTTCCGTAACTGTTTTCAGTCTTTAAATCTTGTGGAATTGCACATTAGTGTAGTGTGTAGTTTTAGTTCAGTTCAGGTGCTGACACAAAACTGGTAATAGAATGCTGTGTGGTTTGTAGCAGAGGTTGCGTTTACTATATTGTAGTGAATCCGTGTGGTTTTACTTATAGAAGCTGTCCTGTTGATGTAAAAGCATGTTGGGACATGTTTGGAACTACCATAGGTTTTTAGTTTATAGTTTTGTTGTCTTCTTCTAAGTTCTGTTGTTTCCCAATCCCAGTCCTCTCGCCCCACCGCTCTGCACATATTCGGTATTTCCTGCACAGGGACAGTTGGTTGGCGTAACGGTAGGGTGTTCGTCCCGTGATCAGAAGGTCGCAGGTTCGAATCCAGGGCCAGTAAAGTTACCACTGAGGTACTGATGTACTGATGTACTGCTCCTTCATGTAGACACACAAATTCACACACTAACCATTGCACCACCATGTCTGTGGTGTGTTGACAAATATCGACAAATAATCACTCACCCACTCACTGTCGCACGCTGGTCCTACGTTGCTAATTAGCTAATCAGTACCATCAGCAGGAAAGTCGAATCTGTGCAGAGCTGTGGGCCATGAGCACTGGGATTGGGAAACGCTGTTCTAAAATGTGAACTAAAATGAGATATAGACGACTACACACTTCTGAAGTGAGAGGTTTGTTTTCTTCATGTATCTTTTCTTTTCTCTGTTATTTCCATTTTAATACACTGTCTTGTTTTGTTTCTTGTAGATTCTTTTACATGTATTTAGAGTAAGATCCCCCCAAAATATGGAATTATTTAAGTGAATCTAATGAGCACCAAATCAATAAAAGCTAAAATGATCAAATGTACAGTGTACAGTAGTCCCTAGCCATATTAGATACTATGGGTAACTGTCTGAGGAATAAAGCAGATGGTTTGAGGGTAAAGGGAGTACACGAACAAATTGCAGTTAAAACAAGTCACCTTATAGCAAAATTTACGTCCAAAATCACATTGTCTGGTCTAGTAAGAGAGACGGCAGAGCGAAAAATCTAGAGAAACAATGTTTTAAAAAGATAGAGATGCATATACTCAAATTGTAACTTTGTTTGTGGTAATAAACGCAAAAGGTAATAACAGAACTGCAGATGAGAGAGATGATGTCATGGTGCAGATTGGCCTGCATACACTCATTTTTGCTATAGATATCCCTTTCACAGACTAAACAAAGGGGCTTGGTTATTTGTGTCACTTTTAGCAAGAGAGATCCTTTAATCAATAGAAGCATCAGTGTAACTTAGAGAATAGTATTAAGTATTAGCATTACAGAATAGTTATTAAGTTAAATAATTATTAAAAGCGGAATACTAAAGGTTCAGTAACTAGGGATCAAATATTTGTGTTACTTATAGTATAATAGTTTTGAAGTAGGGCATAACGATTAAAATGCTTGATATTTACTACAACAGAGGTTTTCAACCAGCAGTCCGCTGCCCTTAGTGGTCCGCAGCGGCATTGCAGGTGGTCTGTGACATGCAATCCACTTCCACTGCTGAAATCACTTTTTAAAAAATGATTCCTTTTTTAATTTTTCAAAACATTTCCAGATCATTTGGGCATCTTCATGAATGATGAATTTAATGCAATTATCTAAAAAGTAATACCAGAAATACTCCCTCCCACACTCTGACTGCTTTATCTGAGTGGTAGTGCCTAGGACAGAAGCAGTTGAAAACCCCAGAATTATATCATGACGTTGCTTGGTGAGTGTCTAGCTGCGGCATAAAAATTTAAAAATGAACATCCCAGTAGCAACTATGGCTGCCCGATCGGCATGCAGTGTGAAGTAATGTAGAAAAATTGATGACATGCATCGTGATGCATCGAGATATATCAAATCGAATCATTGACCTAATAATTGCAATTGAAATGAATCTTGAAACCATTGAAGGTTCACACCTCTAATATTTATTAATATTCCCAAATGCTAAATAAGTAAACAAAGATTCCATAGATAAATTCAATAAATTAACTACATTTCAATCCAAATATATGATCAGTCATTTCTTAAATACTCATAATTATATACTGTCCTCAGAGCATTAATTAATAATATGGTAATAATAGTATTACAGTTCACGGATGTAACCATTTTATTCAGACAGCTTTAGCAATGAGAAAATGAATAATAACGTGAACTGCATGGCTGTATGCTTGTTATAGCCGTTGCTAGCTCCCACTCTTCTTGTCGCTCTTCTTCCTCACGCCTGCTCACTTGCTTGTCCATTTGATCTGCCATGTCTGCACCAGAGTGGCTCCATGCCAAATCTGGATCAAATTGCACCTGTCTCTCCCCTCCCTGAACCTCCGGTCATGCCTGTGCCTCCAGTCCCAGTTCCGGCATGGAGACAGGTACACAAAAAAGCCCCGATAAATTAGCATAACTACAGCCCATAATATCCAGGCTCTACAGTTTCCTAGACGTAGAAATGTCCCATTACACAACATAGAAGTGATTTCAGAGTTAAAAACCAGGTTTTCTATCACACTAGTTCACCAAATGATTTATTAGTCACTGAGCTGTTTAATTCAAATGGTTGAAACATATCTCTTCCTACTAGTGCTGGGCGATAAGACATATTAAGTAGTTGGTAACATAACGGTTAGGGAGTCCGCTTCAGGATCGAATGTCACCAGTCCGAATCCCAGACTGGTAAAGGTACCACTGAGGTACTCATGAGCAAGGTACCATCCCCAAGCACTGCTCCCCGGGTACTGCCCATGTCAGCTGCCCACTACTCCTTCACTGATGGGTCAAATGCAGAGGTCACATTTGGTTGTGGTGCTGTGCTGTGTTCACAATGACAAATACTCACTCAATCTATTTTCTATATTAATTGATTGCAATATAGAATTTCACATTCTTGTTGAAGTTTATACTGACTGTCTATTTTATTAATTCACATGGAGTAAATAAAAATGCTTAATACCGCTTAAATATTATCAATCTGCATCAATTTATATGCCAAAATAAAAGCAATAATTGACATATTTACTTGGATAGTATTTAATTACTTAATGCTATCTGCAGCATGTATACGTGGGGGTGTTGTATTTTCTGCTTTTTTAAGTTAGAACCACTTCCTTTAATGACGTGTGCCCTCTTTTTGAAAGTCTCGACATCAGTGAGACTATCAAAAACACATCCAGCTCCAGATTCACTCACTATCTTTGATCCGAATGCATTGAAATGCAATGGAATTTATACAGCAAACGCATATTCTCCAGAAGAACATTCAGCGGAAACTTTCGTCTTTACAAGCCATTGTTACCTGCATTGACAGTGAATAGTCACAGCACAACAGTAACTTCTATATCAGGTCGTACCCTAACTGTGGAAAGCAAGGTTGGCTGCTGTTCCAATGTTACAGCTACTCACCTGATAGGACATTCACATTTATGGCATTTAGCAGACGCTTTTATCCAGAGTGACTTCCTCATTTCAGGGGCAGTTTCAGTGAGAGCAACTTAAGGGTCTTGTTCAGGGACAAGGTGGTGGTAGTGCTGGAGGTAGGATTCGAACCTACAACCTCTTGGTCCGGAAGGTGAGTATCCTATCCGCTAGACCACCACCACCACCTGACACGTAGACACATGAACTGCCCATCTTGCAAATTTTTTTAGAACTTTAAGCCGTAAGTGTATCATCAGAATTGGAAGATTTTCTCGAAAATGATCAAGACCGCTTTATCGTCCAGCACTACGTCCCAGACTTACTTTCTGGAAAACCTGGATTTTAAACTGTCGTTCCCAGTGAGGTTTTTTAGCACATGGTTGGGCAATTCTGGAGGTTTTACATCATCCTTGACTTCAGAACATTCACACCTGGTCTCAGGTAGATACTTCTCACCAGGTAGGATGGAAAACCTCCAGAATATCGTAGTGATTGCCCCAGGATCGTATTGCCCGGCCCTGTTTTAGAAGAATGACCTTTTTAAGCATCTTTAAGCATTTGGAAGAAGGTATGATATTTGCATGTGCTCCGTCTAGAAAAAGCGAACACAGCAGCAGGAGCTCATGAGCTTCCGCTACAAGGAGATGGTCAAGGTGCACTCTCTGCCCTGCAGGCGTGAGCAGGTAAACTCACCTGTGCCACAGAGCATCATGTGTGGTATAGTTTGTTCATAGCGTCCTGACACTGTCCTGCTCCTTGAGCCAAGAATCTTTAGACAATTTTTAGAACAATTAGATGGTGCGCTCACAAACTAGATACCTAGAATCTAGAAATGTGTGTATAGATTTGTGTGTATGTTTGTGAGTGTGTGTGCGCTGCGTAATGTATTCGGGTATAAATGCTTATCTGTTTGAAATGACGGGACAATGCGGTCCTGTTCCGAGACCGTTACTACTGTGCCAGTTGTATCTGACTTTTGACCATCAAACCGTGTGAATGCCTTGTGAGGGCTGAGGGATGTGTGTGTGCATTTGTGTATGAGTGTGTTCACATGTCCCTCGGGTGTTTTAAGTTGAATATTGTGTTTATTTATCAACCCTGACCGCAGGGATTTGGACATGTGATTCAGAATCTTGTAACTGATTTTTTTCTTAAGCTAAATGATGAACTGTTAGCGTTTACGAGTGCACATAAGTGTAAATAGCAGGTTATGGGAATACAGATTAAAAATTCACTGTAAAATAGTACTTGACATTTTTGAAATTTGAAAAGATTATATAAATTAGCTGGTAATGACTTGGCAGCATCAGCAACAAATTCTATTAAAATGGAACAGGCATACAGAAATAACCCAAACCTAGACATTTTACATTGTCAAATGCAGAAATTTTGTTTCTGCTTTTGTTCCTCTTTGTGTAATTAAAATAAAAGACTGCAGTTTGACATTTACTATTTTGGACTTAATTTCTTGAGTACTTGTCATTATTAGAGGCCACACATCCATGGTTTAATTCATGACTTTTACCCTGTATTTAATGGCTTGTTTAATATGTGTGGACATTTGAGAGGTCCCCATGAGGAAATATGCCTTTATAGAAAATGTACATTAAACTAAAAGAATCTTAGGGGACTAAAAGAAAAAATGTGCATTTGGTTACTGAGGTTGAAGTTAGGGTTAGAGTTAGGATTAGCTGTAGAATTATATACATCTAGTCATTACGGGAGTCTATGGAAAGTTTGCGTGTGTGTGTATGTGTGTGTGTATGTGTGTGTGTATGTGTTTGTTTGTGTGTGTGTGTGTGTGTGTGTAGTGTAATGGCATAATTTTATTTTCTTGTTTTCAAAAACTGTCCGTTTATTATGGTCAAATCACTTACAGTATATGATTTTCATCTCTTGCACATTTTCCCCATGTGTGTCTGACGGGTAGAAGTACATTAAGATGTACACAGGAGGCGTGAGCTCATTGGCTGAGCAGATAGCCAATCAGCTACAGAGTCAGCAGGACGAGGTCAGACCCCTTCCTGTTAAGAGGGAGCTGGTAAGCTTGTAGCTTTAGTGTTGGTGTGAGAATTTACTTAACTGTGTGTGTGTCTCCTAGCAAAGCTTTACTAGAACGCCAGGCTGACTATGCGTTACTTACCTGGTGTGTTGTGTTTGTGGGTGTGTGTAGGTGGTGTGTAATTGTGTGTGTGTGTGTGTGTGTATGTATGTCTATTGGCCTCTAACAGCATTGTAGTTTGGCCTACTTAGGGTGTGTTAACAAAGCTTTAGTTGTACTTATCTGGTGTGTGTGTGTGTGTCGTTTGGTGTGTACTTGGTGTGTGTATTTCAAAAGCTTCACTAGCACTTTTCTGTGTGTGTGTGTGTATGTATATATAGTGTATATATATATATATATATATATAGTATATATATATATATATATATATATTTATATGTATATATATAAAACATTTAATTTGCTATATTAGGGCTTGTTATTGGCTTGTTACAAGTGTTTTTATAGAATTTTATTTTTTTCCTTAGAATTAGCGACATAATGTTGAAAAAGATGCATTTTCAAAGGTATTACTGTATATACCTTGTTTTAAAATTTATTATCTTAATACATTACAGCATTTTCATCACTGGGGGTGTGCTTAGGGTTAGGTTTAAGGTCAGGTGTAGGATTATTTAGCTGCCATCATCATTCCCCAAAAGTATAGTAAAAGTAAATGTGTGTGTGTATTACTAAACTCCACTTTATACCACGCCAGTTTGCTCAGTCTGTGTGTGTTCGTGTTTGTAATCCAATTTCTTTGGATTTTTGAGCTTCCACTGTCTGCTCATGTTCAGTAAACCTGATCATATTCATCTTCTCAACTTTAACACAATACAAAAATATATTTAATCATATAATTTAACATCAGTTAATCTGTTTAACCAGAATAAGAAGGGTCGTGGTCTAGTGCGGGTAGGATACTCGCCTCTGGACAAGTGAGTGCTGAGAGTTCAAACTAGCACTAACACTGTTAAGCCCTGAGCAAGACCCTTAACCCCAAGTTGCTCACAGGGAGACTGTCCCCGAAATTAGGAAAATGGAAACTGCTCCACGTGTCTGATAAATGCTATGTGTAAATGTGTGTATGTAGGAAAACCATAGACACATGTGGTCCATGTTGAACTCATCGTCCTCATGTTGCCTTTCTCCCTCGTGTTGTGCAGGGCTCTGAGCGCAGAGAGTTTCCAGTGAATGTTGGAGGCAGTGACGTGTTACTTCTGCACCCGGCGTGTGTATGTGATGGAGAGACTCAGTGCTGAGGGAAAGTTCTTCCACAGGAGCTGCTTTCAGTGTGACCACTGCAGCTCCACACTGCGCCTCTCCAACTACGCCTATGACGCTCTACAAGGTGTGTGTGTGTGTGTCTCTTAAAAATAATAAGGATGTTTGTAAGTAAGGCCAGGCTTTATGTTTAATAGAAAAAATACCAGCATTTATTTGAATAACTAAAAGTCAAAAAATGGTTTACTGTCATGATTAGGTATTTCAGTGAATCTCTCAAGCTATTTTCAGATGTTGTTATTCCATTGTTCACATAATCATATACTTGTTAATTATAAATAATTACTAAACAAACGTAGGACGATTCAGGTACTTCATTTATCTATTCCAATTTGGGCTCACGATTCGATTCAAACATCTTATGATTCATAAACTATTCATGATGCAATACATAGATGAATTTGTTTCCAGATTGTTGTTTTGAGTCACTTTTCCCATTTGACTCTGGCAGATAAACAACAAATCACACGGAATCTAATGTAGTTTACCAAATGTAATGCATATGTACGCATAGTCACCTTCATGCTCACGCAAAGGGTAGATTTCGACATTAAACTGAACTCGTGTTGAGGGAAAAAGTAAACTAGTGCAATTAGATGAATTGATTTTGTGGAATGCATGAATCGATTAGTTGACAGAGAAGAACTGCATCCAATTCGGATGGTAATTCTCTAATA
Organism: Distichodus sexfasciatus; assembly: GCA_032718565.1. Taxonomy (NCBI): domain Eukaryota; kingdom Metazoa; phylum Chordata; class Actinopteri; order Characiformes; family Distichodontidae; genus Distichodus; species Distichodus sexfasciatus. The sequence continues at coordinate 1,451,024 of JAVGVS010000080.1, forward strand.
TATTAAAATGAACAATTTTCTAAGCAAACATTCGAAACAAAATGAACCAATTTTGATGTATTTGATGATTTGATGTTTTACTTCACGTTTGTTTCACTGTGTGAAAGAAAAAATAAACCAAAGGCACTGCTTGCTGTTGCATTTGCTACTGAGACACATAAATCCAACACAGACTCCTCTACAACATTGTAACACACTCCCAAACTGTGCTTCACACACTTCACGAATCATTATAATAAAGTTAGCTGTAGTTCTAGTAATTATGGCAATTCAAAGAAACCTTTTTGGCAAAACATTTTGTGTGTGTGTAAGTGTGTGGGTCATGTTTCTAAATATTTTTACATATTGCAATTATAGCATGTTTAAAGTGTGTAGTCAAGTAAACCTTTGACCCTAATCTTATGCCACTTTTTAGGCTGTTATGGCCTGTTATTTTTGATGTTGCTTCAGTCAAAGATATTTTCAGCTGCTGTCACTACTGACTGGATTTACTGTGTCACGCCTTTGGGTGCAGCTGGTCTAGCCAAGACACTTGTTTCTTTGGACAAAATGTTCTGTTGTTTTTGATTCTGAGTCATAAGGTCGGAATTGTGTGTTGAAAAATACAGGGCTGTATTGTTGGCCATCGTGAAGCAGGCGACACAAACAACACACACACACACACACACACAACAACAACCCAAGCCCCTGGCAAAATGCTACTTTTAATATTTTTAAAATTCACAGTAAATTAGTAGTCTCTTCAGAGTCACATGGGCTGAAGGTTTGAAAAAAGGCGGCATTTTAGTACAATATAAATGCAACTCTCTCTGCTTGTCTCACTTTCAGTAACACTCGCTTCTCATATCATTTCTTCCATTCCTTTTCTTGGTTTATTGGCTCTGTCTTTGTAGGAAAGTTCTACTGTAAGCAGCATTACGGCTACAGACTGGCGGGACTCGCTCAGAGGAAGCGGCCGGCTCCAGCTCCGGTCCCGGCTCCGGCTCCGGCTCCAGAACCTCACCCTGTTCAGGTACTGGTACTGCTGGTCTTAATTCATCCTCCACTGAGTAGAATTTGCAAGGATTCCCAATACTGATCCTCATTTTCCTTGATTTGGTATTTCCTGCACCAGCACACACAATTATGCATTATTAATGGGTTGGGTCAGGTCTGCTGCGGATAAAAATAATTGATTCTGTGCAGAGAAGGGACAATTATCACAGGCTTTAATATGTTGGTTAATGATTATGATGACCTAAGTGGTAATGCATGATGTAAAAGATTCTATACTGGACCAGCTGGAGTCTAGTTATGCACATATTTCCAGCTTTTAACCCTAAAACCCATGGTACAGACAGAGCAAAAATGCTGAGCCACTTTTTAATTTTGCTAGAAAAGTGAGACAATGGTATACTGGCACAATGATTTATTGCAACATGTGCTGACATACATGTGGAAATATATGCCTCATGACTATATAAAAGTTCTTTGGAAGCAAAATATAAAGGTTAGACTTTTGTAAATGTATTTGCACAGTAAACAGTATATTTACAGTATCCTGCTGAAGCCTTGAGCCACCCCTCAAGTCTTTACATTTATTTGATGGTTTATTTGACAACATTGCTCAAATAGTTCCTTATTATAGAAAGCATAGAATAGAATTTTTCATATTGAAACTGTTACTAACCTCATGCACATTCAGTGTAAAAGTCAATTTCCACTTTTGTAGTTTAATACTGCAACCTAATTGTCTCTCTTTCTACTTCTATTTCTAGTTTAAAGTTAATATTTTATATTTAATAGTCCATTTCTAGTGCAATTAGATGAATTGATTTTGTGGAATGTATGAAGCGATTTTCAGTTGACAGAGAAAGAATCACAATTCAATTCGATTTTTTTGCACTTCCCTAATATATTAAATGAACAATTTTCTAAGCAAACATTAGAAACAAAATGAACCAATTTTGATGTATTTGATGATTTGATGTTTTACTTCACGTTTGTTTCACTGTGTGAAAGAAAAAATAAACCAAAGGCACTGCTTGCTGTTGCATTTGCTACTGAGACACGTAAATCCAACACAGACTCCTCTACAACATTGTAACACACTCCCAAACTGGCATTTGTTGTGCTTCACACACTTTACGAATCATTATAATAAAGTTAGCTGTAGTTCTAGTAATTATGGCAATTCAAAGAAAACCCTTACAAAACATTAAATATTTTATATTTAATACTCCATTTCTAGTTTAAATTGTATATTTTGTATTCTATTTATATATTGTTTATTCTATGTGCCCTATTTGTTCTTTGTTCCCTGTTTCTTGCACTGTGGAAACTGAAGCCACGTCATCTTGTCTCTGTATATCTGTACAGTACTTAGCAGAGATGACAAAGTTTACTTTGACTTTGACTTTGATTATAAATCCTGATTTTTTAAAATATCTTTAGAAATGTTGGTAAAATTCTTCTTGATCAAATTTACACAAACTACTGATAGTTTTCAACAAATTGTGATCAGCATTTAGATAAAGCTCCTCCTGATGCTGCTGAGTGAATGCCAAGAGTGTAAACAGCTGTTACCAGAGCAATGGTGGCTACTTAGAGAAAAACAATCCTTCAAAAACAGTTTTGAAATTAAAATGTGAAACATTAGCTTATACTTAAATTGCATATCCATTCATGTCCCCACACACTCTTAAATCAGACATAGTTCATGTCAGCAAATTGGTCCTATTCGCTTCTCTACCGTTATTAATCATTTTGTTAAACTATTAGATGGCGCAAATACATTTCCCTGTGACACTTTCCAGACCAGAACTGAAGTAGAAGCAATGCAGCTCTTTTCTTTTTATTCTAAGACTTACTTCAGAATTTCTAAACCCACATCCCTCACCAGACACCTCCCGGCCCAACTCCCGTGACGCTCTCCTCCCCCGGTTCGGCGGGCAGGGTGACTCCCCCAGATGGCTGGTCCTCCAGCGCCCCCTTGGACGTGGCATCCAGGCTGGCAAAGCGTGTCTGTGGAATGCCCGAACGCATAGAGCTGGAGAACTGCCAGCCATTTCTCCAGGAGCAGGACAGCCCCCTGCAGGAGGTGACAGAGGAGACGCTGGCACAGCACAACCTCAGCCTCAGCCTGCAGGAGAAAGGGAGTGAGGAGCAGTCCAGGTACCACATACGCACATACACACACGTTTGCATGCTTACACACTTACAAGTATTCATCAGTGGTGTCACGATATATCGATACATCGATTCAGTGATCAGCAAGCCCATAATGAAAACATTAATCTGACATCGTCCCTAAATATGGAACAAAAAATATTTTTCTTAAAAGAGAAGATTATATTTCATTTTAGTGTCTGGTTTAGCATAAAAATGTCAAATGAGATTTTAGTTGCGTTTTGTGGTTTGACATGAATGGAAGTGATTGTGTTAAATCAGCATATAATCTTGTCTCATATCAGTTACTGGTTCCTGAATTGAATCAAATTAATAGAATTCATATCATAGCAGATGTGATATTTACAGGCATCGAATCATTATCCGTCAATATGATTTTGTATCATAATGAAACGTACACCCTTAGTGATTTATACTCCTAGTATGCATGCTTTCACACAAAGGTATGCATGTTTAAACACACACACTCACATTTGATTGCTTTCTTTTTTGCATATCCAGACCATATTTTTGCAATTCTTCTGCACTTTCATTTCACTTTTTTTTTCTTTGCTTTTCCCAGTAGCTCAGAGTCGGAGCTAGAGGAAGTAGAGGAGGTACCCTGGAACACGGGGGAGGAGCCACGGGCCTGGAGCAACGGAGAACAAGCGTTAGACGCCGGGGTGGAGCACAGAGAGGAAGAGCAGGCTGAGGGGGACCGAGGGGACGAAGAGGAAGTTTCTGGAGGAGAAGAAAGTGACAAGGAATCCAGCGATGGTAGGACTATTTTGCAGCTTTTTACAATGCATTTCTGGCTATTTTTAATAGAATCTTTTCCAACTTGTGCAGCTGTCAGCTCTTGGTCTCTTTAGCTGTCTATTAATGTGTGTGTATGTTTTTGTGGTTGTGTTTATGTACTTTTGTGTGTCCTCTTTATGTTGTGTATGTTGTTGGCTATTCGGTGCTGTGTGTGTTCCTGTGATACAACTGTCAATGTATATGTGAGTGTTTGTGTTCATGCATCTGTCCCCTTTCGTGTGTGTGGGTGTGAGTAGAGGGTGAGTATTGCCCTTACGAGAGGGAACGGATTTCAGGAGTGTGGCTTGATGAAGAGGAGGCAGGTGAAGTTAAAGGTAGCACTGCCCTATCCATGGCCATGCTGGAAAACCCACGTTTATTTCTGTTGCACTTGTGTTTTTTATTAGCTAAAGCTCTGCAGTTTTTTGTTTGGCATCACTTTTCAATTTTGCAGTGCATTTTTTGAGTTTTTGTTTGAACTAGAGCCGAGCTCCATTAACCCGAATCCACACCACGACTAAAATATAAACTCCATCACGTACATATCTCTTATAATCATTTCAAACTCATTACAAGATCAATAAAGCCATAGTAGCAAGTATAGCTGCTAAAAATCTCATAACTTACAGCTCGTTTGCACCACAACACTCAAAAGGGGGATCCTAAGAACTTCCTACAGAGTTAAATCCTCTTCGTCGACTACGGGACTCGTGTCAGTTGAATCAGTAGCGCAGCGAGAAGCACACACAGCAATGAGTTAATCTGTCAGTTAACTTCCTCTAGAGCCGGAAGCATACAGCCGAATCTGAATCACTCACACAAGCGGGTTAGCGCTCCTTGAACCACATACCGTCATGAGTGAATCCGCTGGTTAACTTCCTCTAGTGCCACTTGAAAATAAATATTTGCCACTCTGGTAGCCTTGTCTTGATACATTGTCATTTATTTGGATGTGTGTTCATTCTCATCACAAACCACATATATTTTCTTCAATGAAAAACAATCAATTCAGCTGGAGATTCAGCAACACTGACTCAAGTGACTCGCACACCTGGATCATTTTAGTGAGTCACTCAGATGGAGCCAAATCCCAAAAAGGAACCGAATATTACAGCTCTAGTTTAAACTGATTTGCTTATTGTTTGATCGCTGCTGTAAATGCATCACAATGAAGACAAATAATCATTTTTATCAATACAATGATTCAAGACAAATATTTTAATGGACAAAATGAGTCATTACAAAATGACTCATTGTGCATTCGTCTATCGGTGTCTGATATCCATTTGCAGAATTTATCCATTTTCAAATTACAGTGATATTTTCCCTGAAGCAATCTGGGTTAAGGGTCTTGCTCAGACCACAACCACATAGCTATTCCCCTTCATCAAAATTCACCCCAATGCTTCTTTCCTTTCTGTTTTTTCCTCTCCCTTCAATATTGAGCCGTTTTCATAATGATATAAAATACATTTAGATACTTCACATTTATCTTTTTAACTTTTCTCAGAGTCTTATGAGGAGCACCATGACCAAGAAGTAAATCCCTACTTAGACACAGGGCCTACATGTTGTGACCTACATGAACAGGATGTCTCAGGGACATTGGAGTCCTGCCTCTTTCATGGAGACAGTTCTATTCCAACAGAGAGCCTCAACAAACTCCTCTCGGACCCTACACACACCTCTACACCAACATCCAACTTAGAAGACCCAACAGCCAAGAGAACAGAGGTCATTGAGGAATTCTGGTTAAAGAGCGCTGAGATCAGGAAGAGTCTGGGTTTAACACCGATGCTAAGGAGCGATTCCAAAAGAAGTATGGACGCCTCTTTCACCCAGACCACCATCAGCGGAGACCCGTTCAATGCCTCAGATTCCCTCACGACATCTGTCTGCACATCTGCATCTGACTCACCTTCACACAACACGTGCATTTCAGATTCGGACAAGCAAACCTCGGATGCACACACTCATGCAGCAAGGGTTGAAAGTGTGTGCGTTAAGGGGGGAGTTGTGTTGGAGGGAGGCATAGGCCGACGTGTACATAGACTTGACATCAGACTGGAAGGTCATGTAACGGGAGGCGTCACCTCTTTCAATAACAACGTAAGTGATCGTGAAGTTTCATCCCCAGAATCGAAGCTTTTGACTCCTCTATGCAGCCCACTTATAGCTAAGCAATGCAGGGAAACATGCCATTTGCAGCCACCTCTAGAGACAGAAATTTTGGTGAGATCCAGGTCCAATGCCATCCCTCTCAGCGCAGCTCTTCCCCAGCAGGACAAGCTCAGGTCTGGCGCAAGTCTCCCTCCGAATGAGGTGGAGGTCCTATGCGCAGGCAATGCAGACGAGGAATATCCCTGCCCTGCCACGCCAACCCAGCTGCCACCGAGGGCTGGCATTATGGAGCAGGGCGCAGCCAGCCCTGGTACCAAACCAGAGTGTGCTGGGAAGGGCAAGACTGCACTGGAAGGCAGGAGGACTTTACCAGAGGGCCCTTTACGAGTGGGAGGTGCAGAAGTTTGGCTACGGAGGTCAGAAGTCAAGCCAGATCGTGAGGATAAAGAGAAGGAGAAGAAGAGGAGCTCGCTGTTCTCGCCGAGGAAGAGCTTAAAAAGTGCGAGCGCAGAAGGGGAAACACAGCAGGAGTCCCCTAAACACAAGTCCCTGTGGAAGAGTGTCTTCTCTGGGTATAAGAAGGAGAAGAAGAGGAAGGAGGCAGCAGAAAGGGTCTGCACTTTGCCAGGCCCTGCCAATCTGGAGAGCAGGAAGAGAGTTCATGTCCGCAGCAGTACCACAGGTAAGAAAAAAGAAAATCTTGATGTAAGGAATCTGGAGAGCTTGATTCAAAGGCAAGTGGACCTTCTGCAGGGTCTTTTCAGTTCAGTTCAGTGGCTTTGATTTAAGCTACCAAGACTACCATGATACCATGTCATGAATGACTGAGAATGTACACAGACACAAGACGCAAGAATGAACGAATGTATGGTTAGATGGATGATTGGATGAATAGTGGGTTTATATGGTTTAGTGGATACGCACATGATGCATGGGAGAAAGGTTAGATGAATAAGTCAACGAATGAGTGGATAATCTTACCCTAAAACGTAAAGAAAGAGTTAGTTTCAAGTTTAAATAAACAGTGACATGGTGGTGTGGTGGTTAGCAATGTCGCCTCACAACAAGAAGGTCGTGAGTTTGATCACCAGTTTGGTCGTGGGGCCTTTCTGTGAGAGGTTTGTTCACTTGTGTTTTTTCCGGGTACTCCATTTTCCTTCCACAGTCCAAAAGCATGTGCTGTAGGTTGGTCAGTTATGTTAAATTGGCCTCCTAGCTGTGCCCTGCAGTGTGTTGGTCCCCGCCTAGTGCTGGTTCCGGGATAGGCTCTGGTCCCCACTACCCTGATTGGGATTAAGCGGTTCAGATAATGAATGATTAAATGTTCATGTTACTAGTGTCAAAGTAGTAGTAAACTAATGGACATTTCAATACTTTTTGAGACTTAATTGGACGTGTTTTAGTTTATAAAAGCACATTTGTAAGTCTGAGACTTGTAGACGAGTACTAAAGGGCCAAATAAACAATGATGTATACATTTAGCCCATTTTTTTGTGTTTTAAAAGTATATGTTAAAGAATATTGCAAGTAAATATAGCGTATACACCTATTTTTACTATAGAAGAAAAATGTCACACTTCACTATACTTCGTTTTCTTAGGGATAGATGGATGAGTGAACGAAATAATTTGATCACATTTTTTTCCACCTCAGAACTTTGCTTCAGGAAGAACCCAAGCTTCTCTGAAGGCTCTGATCTGTCCTGCGGTGCTGTTCTGGAGATATGTCCACTTAGATCTCAGGTAGGAGCACATCTTCATCTTTCCATCCTCATCTCTCTATTATCATCAATTTTGTGTTATTCGCTTCCTTTCCTTCCTCTACATATTCTAGTTCTTGCTTAAAGGCTTTTTTTGCTGTGCAGTCAATGTAGAGCAGATGGCAGCGACAGTTTTAGGCAAACAAATGTAGTTATATTCAAAATTAGTATTTCCCAAAAGCATAGTTGCTTACGTATTGCTAACTACATTAGCAACACTGTGTTAGTTGCTAATGTACACTAAGTTAGTTGCTAATATACTCTATGTTAGTTGCTAACATACACTATGTTAGTTGCTAAATTACACTATGGTAGTTGCTAATGTACAGTGTTAGTTGTTAATGTACACTAAGTTAGTTGCTAATGTACTCTATGTTAGTTGCTAATGTACACTATGTTAGTTACTAATGTACACTATGTTCATTGCTAACGTACACTATGTTAGTTGCTAATGTACACAGTGTTAGTTGCTAGCATACACAGTGTTAGTTGCTAATGCACACTCAGTTGCTAACGCACACTCTGTTAGTTGCTAATGTACACTAAGTTAGGTGCTAATGTACACTATGTTAGTTGCTAATGTACACTATGTTTGTTGCTAATGTACACTATGTTAGTTGCTAGTGTACACTGTTAGTTTGCTAATGTACACTAAGTTAATTGGTAATGTACACTATGTTAGTTTGCTAATGTACACTATGTTCGTTGCTAATGTACATATGTTAGTTTGCTAACGTACACAATGTGTACACTATGCTTTTGGGAAGCACACCCTGGTGTGTTGTTCTAGTTTTGCAGTTAAGTAGATGAAGAAATTAACATGCTGTTACACTGGGAGCTGAATTGCCATGTGACCGTGTTTTCAGCTGAGTCAGGAGCTTTCTGACGTCATCAGGGAAAACGCTGAGAAAGGGGTAATTAATGAGGAGGAGGAGGAGGATGGAGTGGAGGAGGAAGAGCAGGTATAGCATAGTGGGAACTTTTGGAAGTATGTGCTGTAACTTGCTAGTGAGTAACAAAATAGAAAGTAGTTTCATGATGTTTTTTGTTTCTTTCTTTGGAATGTTTTATGATTGTTAGTAGATTTAGGGCGGGGCAATTTGACCTCAGTCAAAATCATGACTAACTGAACATTTCACCTCAATTCTGATTGATGCCAAAAAGATTGCGCTGTTTTTTGGTTGCTTTTTGCCCACACTGACAAGGTTTGTACTGTAAATATGCTGTGATATTTGTTCAGATGAAAGAATGCATATTATGTTTAAAATAACTGAAGGAAACACACACAGATGTAGCCATGTGACACATAACGTAACACATGTAGTATTATTTTGGGGGGACAATACACATACACATTTTAGGAGTATTACCAGAATTTAAAAAATATTTGAAATAACTGACATGGGGAAGATTACTTTGATTCAACATTCTGAATGTCGGTTTTGAATAATTGCCCGGCCCTAAGTAGGTTCTTGTCTTCTTGTGTAGTGTTGTATTGTGACTAGCCCAGCACGTTTGCTCGTTGCTGATCTGCTTAATTTATTCATAATCCTGCTTTTCTCTCCAAGCCTGTTTACGTGCCTCACGCGCTGGCATTCAAGAGAACGTACGCCATTAAGGTAGTGCCAGCCTTTCCGAATCGCACAGTCCACCTTTTTTATTGCTTCCATTGGTTAAGCAGGTAGCAGTATTTCAGTCTGTCTTGGCTCTGTTACCCAATAGAAACGGAGCAGCAGGTTGCCCCAGCCGGTCAAGGCGGCGACGCGAGAGTCGTCCTGCCCGACTGAGGTGGTGGGGGTGTGGGTGGTGTTGCCGGACCCCTCCAGTATAAGCCTGTCTTCCACGCTCTTTCAGAAAGCAGGAACAGAGGAGGAGCTCGATGCCAAGCTGACACGCCGGGTGCAGAGAGCCGCTCGTAGGCAAGCCAAACAGGAGGAGCTGAAGAGACTGCACCGGGCACAGGTACGTGCTTGTCTAGTGGTTATAATACTCGCCCCTGCTCCTAGAGGTCATGGGTTCAAATCCTACCTCCAGCATTACTGCCATTAGGCCTCTGAGCAAGACTCTTAAACTCCAAGTTGCTTTAGGGAATGAGTAGAATTTTCTCTTTTATTTTATTTTGGGTAGTTGGTAGTTGGTAGTTGTGCTCAAGACCAGTTTTTGAAAGTTTCGGTCTTGTCTCGGACTCAGCCGTATTTGTACTTGGTCTTGTCATGGACTCTGGATTTTATTTTGAGACCAGCTGAGACCACAACTATTAACTCTTTGAGACCGATACAGGCATTTGTGGTGTTTGTTAATTAGTGTTTTAATAACTCAGAATCCATTTAACTTACAGAAACCACACACAGAATCAGACTTTGAACTTACCAGACATTATATTAATTCCTCTGTATGTGAAATGATTTCTGATTAATTCAGTGCACAAAAACTGAAGCATTTGTGTAAAACGCATTAAATAAATTATTCACGATGTAAACGTACGCGTTAGCGCACACGACGCTCATATGGAATGCCATCATGCGCAAAAATGGAGTCCAAAATGAGTCCAAATCGGTTTAAATTTACCCAAAACTTCATTTTTAATTGATCAAAAAATCAATTAATCAAATCAGTCAATCATTTTATAATGTTAGAGAGTAATCAATAGGGAAGAAATAAATGTAGAATATGCATTATAATAATTAATAATTTTATTCATAATAACTTTATTCTGTATCCAAGTAGATACCAAATGTTAATTACCTGACACCTTATTTTTCTTCAAAGTACTAACCCATAGAATGTCTCTGCATAATAACAACTCTGCAAGCCAATAAAACAGTGAGTTTGGTCTTGAGGAGTGTTCACTGTGGTTTGTTGAGTTTAACATATGATGTGATCAGTTTGGATAACTGCTTCCAGTGAAGTGATTTCCGCTTTATAGATATGTAAGAGAGAAATAATGAATAAACATGTTTAATGTTGCTTAGGCTTAGCATGTTCCACTTATTTGTCATGTGGTGTAAAATGTTTATTGGTCTGGTCTTGGTCTCGTCCCGCCCTCGTCTCGGTCTCGGCCCTTCAAAGTCTTGGCCTTGTCTCGGTCTCAACACACTCTGGTCTCTTGACCCCAACTGAAGTAGTTGGTAGCTTAATGGTTAGGGTGTTAATGAACCAGTAAAGCTACCACTGAGGTATTCATGAGCAAGGTACTGTCTCAAGGCACTGCCCACTGCTGCTTCACAGCTGGGTCAAATGCATAGGTCACATTTGATTGTGGTGCGCTGTGTGCTGTGTTGTGGTGTGTTCACAATGACAAATAATCACTCACTTTCACTTCAACATATAGTTGATTGGTGAGTGTGCCTGTGTCCACAGATAATTCAGCGTCAGTTGGAGCAGGTGGAGGTGAAGCAGAGACAGTTGGAGGAGAAAGGTGTCGCTGTGGAAAAGGCTCTCAGAGGAGAAGCTGGTACTTGCTTTTGCATTTCTATGATATGAACATGTCATTCATCTTAAAGAATCTTGTGCGATGACTTTCTTTCAAACCATATCTGCCACTCATCAAACAATACATTTACATTACCATACATATTTCAGTTTTATGTTGCAGAGACAGATGTAGGCGGTGTGTGGATGAGACAAACCAGTTGTTTTTGCTGATGAGTGTGTATTTGTTATAGACTACTGGGAGGACTCTAGTGCGTCTGACCTTCTGGACATTCACCTGGGTGGTATGTAGCTTTAGGCTAACAGTGCTAACAAGATGGCAAATTTCTTTGTGGCAGAGAAACATGCTTTCTCCCAGACTTTAGACCTAAAACTAGAACCTCTTTTTCCTTTAAACCCACTGTGAGTTTAGATTCCCTTTGGTCTGACTGTCTCCTTCCTAAGCTTTTTACTGTCACGTTCAGTAAACGCTTTATATCAACATGTATAGCACAGATGCAGAACTAATACTTGCTTTTGCAGCGTTGAAATATGCTAAGTGGCCTCACCTTTATTATACTAACTGCTGATTTTCACCAACTGCTCCTTTAGCTTTGTGCTAGGATTGTAAATCACAAGTTTAATCACAAGACAATGTTATATCAATTCAACGGACAATGTATCAATTCAATTTTGATTTGATTCAATTCAGGACCCAACAAGCGATATGAGATAACAGCGTATGCTGACTGAACACGATCACGCCCATTTATATCAGATAACAAAAAACAACTAAAATATCATTTATCTTTCTGAGCTCAACCATACATTTAAATGAAAAGTCTTTTCTTTTAATAACAACAGAGCCCCTGTTCAATATAAAGTGACATAACAGTATCCATGATGTCTGCTTGATGTCATTTTGTATTGATGTAGATCAGTGTATCATGCCACTCCTACTTGTGACGTGAGCGGCTGAGAGTGTAAGCGAGTGTGTGAGACTGTAAGTGGGTGAAATCTGGCAATGATTAAGATTGTAACTTGTGATTGTTATCTCAGAGATAAGTATATATGAAATTCTGGAAAACAGAGCAGAATAAACTTTTCCCAAGTAAATACGTACATTATACTTCTTCATAGAAAATTTTGGGTCCATGTTTTCCACCTAACATCCTTGTTTAAAGGGGCACTTGGCCAAAAATTCTATTTGAGGTACAAATGTGAGTAACAGGGGTTGGCAATAGGGCCTTTCTGGTTGGAGTTTGCAGGCTCGTGTTCGTGTTCGTGTGGGTTTTCTTTGAGTACCCCGGTTTCCTCCTACAGTCCAACAGCATGTGTGAGTGAGTGTGTGCCCTGTGGTGTGTTGGCGCCCTCCCTCAGGGCTGGTCCCCGCCTCGTGCCCAACGTACCGAGTTAGGCTCTGGTCCCCATGACCCCAATTGAGTGCTTCAGGTAATGAAACTGGTAATGACTAACGGGTAATGAATAATAGCTAATGTGGCTAATGGGAACTTTATGGTGAGTGTTTTATTAATTTAGAATATTAGTGTCTCAAACAGAATTGTTGGCCCGGTATGTTCGAAAGTTTTGGAGGAAAAATCTGACGAATTTTACTTTCTGAACCTAAACTTTTCCACCTCTGGTCAGGTGTATTCTCTGCTCATCACCTCCAAATCCTCTTTCACCTCATACTCACGTTTACGTTCTATAATCCATCCTCCATCCCATTTCAGTGTTCCCTTTAATGTCCCTGAATCCTCCCTCCTGTCTTCTTCTTCTTCTTCCTGTCTCTTTCCCTTTCTTTCTGCTGTCCTGTGGTGGTAGTTGAGCCTTTTCTCGGTTCCCCCCATAGAAGACCCGTGTCTCTCTGTCCTTGTTGTTCTTCAGAAGGTAACTAAATAAATCCCTTACCTGTGTCTCTGGACAAATCTCTCTGGCACATGTGGCTTCTGTAAGCCATATCCAATAAAGCCGCCATGTGTAACACTAGTTTTTCTTGACCCTGACCCTCATTCCTTCTGCTTTTCTTCCTCTTCCCAACTTCCTCCTACTTGTTTGAGCACAGCCAGAGCCAAAGGCACGGAGCACGACCACTCTGTTTACGTCTGTACAGTCTTTTTCCTTTACATAGTACACGAGCCCCCGCTCCACCAGCTAAGTGCGCTTGTTTCTTCTTCATCTCTCTCTTACTGTGCCTGCCTCTCTCTCTCCCTTCTGTGAAAACTATTGACTTCAGTACATTCTTTTGTTTAAAAAGCTGCAATTTGTGAAGTGTTTAAAGCTCTAGAACAATGGTCGGCAACTTTTTTAAAACAAGAACTTGGGGACAGTTAGGGAGTTGGCTCTGTGATCGGAATGTTGCCGGTTCGTCCCAGACCAGTAAGGGACTGTTATTCAGAAGCCAGGTATTTGCTACCTTGCTACTTGCTACCGTCCTTGGAGACGGTACCTTGCTCATGAGTACCTCAGTGATACCTTTACCGGTCCTGGGATGCGACCCGACAAACTTTCTGTTCACAGGGCAAATTCCCTAACCGCTATGCTATCAACGATCAACAATAAGTACAGAAATGCAAGCAGGCTACTAGACAAGACTGCTGTCATCCACATTAACACAGCCATATGTGAGTTAAGGAACGGTGCCCCCTAGTGGTGAAAATAAACAATGACTCCCTTAATGGTGGCACATAGTTGTGGTAAAAGTATGCAACAACATCTTTAATGATGCCGTGATGATGCCAAATAGGGAAATACAATTATGTTATGCCTGAAAAAAGGGGGAACGAGAGCAATGCCGCAAATCGCCTCAAGTTTACTGGTCCCCATCATATAGCAGTTACTCCATGAGGGCTGGAATTCAAAATCGTTTTTAGCCCTTTTTTAGCTGGCAATCTCTTAACACATCTGGAACATCACACACTGATTTTCATGGTAACTCTGAGCAGATAGCTGTACTGTCAGTCAGACGAAATAAGACATGCAGCGGCTGTTCAAGAGGAAGTCTGGCTTGTTTGTAGCTTGTAACTAAGAGGACACTTCTTAGAAAAGTAACTCTTTGAGCAAATAATTTTGAAGCTATGTACCACCATTGGGTTGCTGACCACTGCTCTGCATTAGTGCCTTATGTTGCCAATCTCTGCTCTAGAATCACACTTTTTTCAGTGTTGGTCCATTGTGTGCAAATGGCCAGTGCATGCATACACTATCTTTGTCTCCCTTGCATGAAATACAAATACGAGATACAAAGAAAATGTGTGAGTGAGTTTGGGAGCGTATGTGTGTGAGAGTAATTCTGATTCCCTGCATTTTTCTCTGTACTAGACTGAACATTTATAATACCATTAATGTGGTGGTAAAGTGTGCTCTTGATAGAGATGCGGTTAATTTCCACTCTGTTAGGGATGGGTAAGAAGGACGACCCCAGCCTGATGCAGCAGTGGTTTCAACTGGTCCAGGAGAAGAACGCGCTTGTACGATACGAGTCGGAGCTCATGATATTGTAAGTCTTCCTGTATTTTTGCTATTTACAGTGTCATTTACCTTTAATCAGTAGCTGCAGGCATAAAAACATAGCTAAGTGACAGCCAAGCTGAATATATATGTTTGCTACACTACAAGCTACAGAGAAAAGTAGCTAAGTACTAGGGGTGTAAATCAGAAGTTATCACAATACAATATTATATTGGTTCAGTATAAAATTATTCAACGTCTGCTGATATAACAAATTCTGCAACAATACAATTTTGATTTGATTCAGTTCAGAAGCCTGAGACAATATCACAATGATGATTTAACACAACCACAACCAACTTTCATTCATTTCACATCTTAAAGGCAGTTAAAAAGCATCTGGCATTTTTATTTCTGAGCTCAATCGGACGTCTAGATGAAAAACAATCAAGGTTTTCAATTTGAATCAATAATAAACATATACAAGAGTTTTAAACAAAAAACTCTACTGTCTACTGATAAGCCACTGATAACAATAGTTAAGTTAGTACTGGTTGTTTGTGTTTGCTCAGTATTATGTATATTGTTGTGTTTGACACGGTTTGTGTGTTTTATGTGTTGTCTGTGTGAAGTGCGAGAGAGCTAGAGCTGGAGGACAGACAAAGTCGACTACAGCAGGAGCTCAGGGAACGCATGGCTGTGGACGGTCAGAACTCATACTGATTTGTAGCCACTATGTGTCAAAAAAAATCATATTATTGGAACGTGAGCTGAAGACTTACTTTCCCTCTTTTACATTGTCCCAGACCATCTAAAGGAAGAAGAGGAGCTGGCGGAGGAGAAACGTATCTTGGGAGAGATGCTGGATGTGGTTGAACAGAGGGATGCTCTTGTTGCTCTCTTGGAAGAACAAAGAGTGAGGGAGAGAGAGGAGGACAACGACCTGGAGGCCGTCATGCTGTCTAAGGGCTTTAATATGGACTGGGCATAACACACACACACACACACACAAAACAGATATCTGACTGCAAAAGTCTCACAGTAACATTTTAATTACACCCACAGACACATCCCCACTTCGTTTTAACAAGATTGTTTTCTATGGGACATGTTAAATAATCTAAGCATTCTGTATTATCTGGCTTTGGCAACTACACAATGTAAATATTGTATCTATAGAAAGAGAGAGAGTACAAGAAGATGCCAAATGAAACTTATAGAACGTGAACTGAAATGCCTTGCTGCCAAATAGCTTCTGCTAACAGTGCTATGTTACTATGCACATGTACATCTTACATGTCAGCTTCTCTTTATGTTCTATTTTTATGTGAAGAAGTACTGATGGAAAATGCAGCCATATGTGAAATATACTGACTTATTCTATTTTTTGAGCTGAGGTACATTTGAGCAGGAGATCGGTTTAGAAATGTAAGCCATGTTTCTGTGAAGGAATGAGGTTAAAAATATTAAAACAATATTGAAAACTGTGTGCGGGGATTTTTAAATTACACTGATTTATGACAATATGTGGTTTAATATGATCTGAAGGTGCTCCACAAAAAAGATGTAACACGTTTAATAAAATTCAATGTCAAGTCTGTGCAGTAAGACATATGTATTGTGAGTAAATTAAATAGTATAGAGCTGGGGTTTTCAACTGGTTCTGTTCCAAGGACCACCATTCAGACTAAGCAGTAGTCTGCAGTCCACATGTGTGCAGAAAATAATAATAGAAATAACAGATTTTTTCCATATTTTTTCTGATATTTTCATTAATTTTTTATTCATAAAGATGCACAAATCATCTGGAATTGTCATCTTTAAAAATATATCAAATCATTTGTTTGATGCAGGACCTCTTGCATTGCCACCACGGAGCACCGGTTGAAAGCCCCTGGTATAGAGTAATAACACAACCCTCAAGAGTATGCAGGAGTTTTGCCAGAGTGTTGGGGTAGTTGGTGGTGTAATGGTTAGGGTGTTCGCCCCAGGATCAGAAGGTTGCTGGTTCAAATCCCGGGCCGGTAAAGTTAGCACTGAGTACTCTTGAGCAAGGTACAAGCACTGCTCCCCAGGAGCTGTCCATGTCAGTTGTCCACTGCTGCTTAATGGCTCGGTCAAATGCAGAGGTCACATTGTGTTGTGGTACACTGTGTGCTGTGCTGTTGTGTGTTCACAATGACAAATAACCACTCACTCTGCGCAGTGTGGGTCAAATGCAGGGTTCACATTTTGTGGTGCACTGTGCTATACTGTAGTGTATTCATAATGATAATCACTCACAGTTACTTTCTTATGATCACCAACCTTATGCAAATTCTCTCCCCTGCAAAGTCAAGGTGAACATGAGGGATTGTTTGTCATTGTGAATACACTACAGCACATAGTGCACCACAACCAAATGTGACCTCTGCATTTGACCCATCCAAAGGAGCAGTGGGCAGCTGACATGGGCAGTGTCTGGGGAGCAGTGCTTGGGGATGGTACCTTACCCATGAGTACATCAGTAGTACATTTACCTGTCCAGGACTTAAACTGACAACCTTCCGATCACAGGGCGAACACCCTAATCATTACACTGCCACTGTAATGATTCATTCTTTCCAAAAAGATTTGTAAATTATCAAGATTTATTGCACAGCAGGTAAAAAAACAAAAAAAAATTCCAGTATCATTCCAGACTAGAATGTACAAACAACTCAGGAAATGTCATTCAATGGCAATATTCAGGAGCCAATAAGTAAAGAGAACTAATGAAATGTTATCATTCCTAGTGTCTAGAGATATAAAATCACTAGGTTGGCATAAGAAGCACTTTATTTTAAAATGTACAAGTGAACTCTGTCAGGCCAGCTCCTCCATCTGACAACTGAAAGAATTACGTGATCATTAGTCTAAGCAAACATTTAGATGTTGACCTGTCCATCTGGAGTAAATGATTAATATATTATTCGTCCACTGTATAGTTGAAGTTGAAAGCCAGAATTTTGTCAGCATTGTAGTTAAACCAATCTTATGTAGCCATACATAATGCTGTTTGTGTTGACTTGAACTTAAAAACTGGGCTACGCAAAGGCAGCAAAGATCAATGTTTGATCGTTTCAATTTAAATGTACATGTTCTGATTAACTGTGTTTGTGTTTTCTGCAACATTGATAATAACCAAAAAGAGAAAGCAACTATTTTTCTCTCCGTGTGTGTATGAGAGACAGAGAAATGAGACGAGAGAGATACATTTAACAGCATAACAGTGCTTAGCAATAAAAATACAAAGTTTGTTTTTAAAAATCAGTTATTAACACTAAAGTAACTGGAATTTTAAAAATAATTAAAAGGTAAAATATTATGTTTGTGTGGTTGAGATGTGTTGAACATTGCCATTTTTTTCTGAAGGCAGGCAACAACACAGAGAAAATACAAACCAACTTTTACACTGTGTTATGTTTCTCTCTCCAAGAGTCTTTTCCCTAAAGGCCTGGGTGCTCCTCCAGGATACAGTAAGCTATTCTATCTTACACAGTTTTACTGAGGAGTCTTCATTAACATAAAACCCAGCATAGAGAGGATGGGTGAATGTGGAGTGGAATGTGTGTAAGTGCACCAGTGTGTGCTTATCAGAGGAGACACTGTAGTAGGACAGAGTGCCGGCCGGCCAGTCCAGATACACTCCTACTCTGTTGGAGCTGGAGTTGGGAACTGGTATAACAAACTCTTTACCTTTGTGCCTAGCACGGAACATATTATCGTAGAACAGATTCCAGGAGATTATATTGTCTCCAAAAACACAATATCCTTTTCTTTCAATTCCTTTATATGTCACTGCAAAATCAACAGCTCCACTCCACTCAACCTCCCAGTAACAGCGTCCAGTCAGACTCTCTCTACACATTATCTGAGGACACTCATCAAATCTCTCTGGATGATCAGGATACGACTGTCGCCCCCACATGCGCGTCACCTTCCTGTTACCTTCAGATAGACAGAGTTGTCTGTGTGCTGTGTTTGGGTCCAGAGTGAGCTCACACGCATCTGCACACATCAAAAGAGACGCATCAACATAACCTGTGTGTGTGTGTGTGTAAAAGAGTGAACTTACATTTCCTTAGTCCTGGTCTAAGTCTGATACTCCCTGCATAATCCAGCCTACAAAATAAAAATACAGGTTTTCACATTCTATTTTTAAAAATCTCTCCTTCTCACATACATACACTTGCATGTACAGTATGTCTACATGGCTTACCCACTGACTCAAGTACACATACCTAAGTGTGTTCAGTTTGAAGTGTGGGTCTTTTAGTCTGGCAGAGAGTAGCTTTGCTCCTGAGTCTCCTGGGTTGTTATAGGACAGATCTAGTTCTTCAAGGTGTGAGGGGTTTGATCTCAGAGCCAAAGCTAGAGAAGAACAGCCAGCATCTGTGACTAAGCAAAAAGGCAACCTAGGAAGACAAAAAACAGGGGCACTGTGAGGCAAAGCTGAACAAACCTTGAGCAAGATTGACTCTTCAGCAGGATTTGAGGCACTTCATTTAAAGGTGATGTGGAGTTTTATCACAGTTTCCGCACATACTTTTTTATTTGAATAAGTGCAGGAGTGTAAGCAGGAAGCAACCATGTAACACACATACATCTTGTGCACATTTTAGTATGGAATGGATGATGAGAGCAAGCAGTGTCTAGTTGTAGGGTCATACACCTTAATTAGTGTCCAATTAAGTTGCACATTGGCCCACATCAAGGGCACACGTAATGTCAGATAATTTAGGTAAACTAACTAGTTGTGGGAAGCAGTCAGACATGAATGGAACAGCACTGATGCAGGATATATACACACACACACACACACACACAAACCTTCCTTACATAGACTTCCATAATAACTAGGTGTACAGTATATAATTCTAGAGCTAACCCTTATCCTAACCTTAACCTCAGTAACCAAGTAAACATCATCTACCTATTTTAATTTCTTAAACAAAACATTCGCATGTTCTATTAAGTCATTTTTCCTCATGGGAACTTCTCAAATGTGAATTTTTGCTGAGCAATTGTGGTTGTGAACACGCCATAGCATAGCACACAGTGCACTTAAATGAAATGTGACTTTTGCATTTGACCTGTCCATGATGGCCGTGCCCAGGGATGGGCACTTCCCGGGCTTTGAGCTTTGAAACATTCACACTGATATTCACCAGGGATATAAATTAATAACTAAAAAAAACAGGCTGTTGAATATTTAACAGTTTATCAACATTAACAGTTTATCTTCCGTCTGAAGAAAATATAATATGCGTTCATGTATTTCATACCATAGATTTACTTGTTACAGCCTATCTATGTCTTAGATGTTTTGATGTTTTTACTTAAACTCTTCTTTGGAAGCCAACCACAGTGTGTTTTTTGTAGACGGAATGACATTGCTCCACACTGAAGAGGAGCCTTGTTTATGTTCCCTGAATGAAATGACAGAAATCTGACCTGAGTGTCTTCAGTTGGCATTGTGAACTCTTCAGTCCATCAAAGAGCAGCTCCGCACCTATGTCCTTCAGATCATTGTTACTGAGGTCCAGCTCTCTCAGGCAGAAGTTAGCAGATTGAAGAACTGATCCCAAATTTCTACAAGCTTTTTGTCCAATATTACAGCTGGCTAATCTGCAATACCACAGTAGGTATAAACACTGTTAAACACACTTACAAAGCTGAAATAATGAACAGATCTTACATTTAGTGCCAATGCATCAACTAAGTTACATTTATTGCTTTCCTTCTAATTAACATAAGTCTCAAATTGCTTAGCAGTAGCCAAATACATTAACGTTTTACATGTAGAGCATTTAAAAGACACTTTTATCCAGAGTAACTTCAATTTCAATTTCAACAGTCTCCCTGGAGCAACTTGGTGTTAAGGGCATTACTCATGGGCCATACTCCATACATACTGTACAACGGAAATGTGTGTGTGTGTGTGTATTTCCACCACTTTACCATCATCTCCATGTTCTTACCAAAACCCAAATTTCATAATCTGATCTTCACATTTCCTTGATCAGTTTGTTTGCTGTGTCCTCACTCCCACCACCAATGCGTGTTTCACTTTAGTAGCAATTATCAGGTGTGGAATTAAGAAGAGAACTCACCTGAGGATCTCAAGCTGTGATCCCATCAGTTCATCAAAGAGTGTGTCCATTCCATTTAGATCATTGTTACTGAAATCTAGATCTTTCAGGGTACATGTTTCTGCTTGCAGAGCTGTTACAAGAGACTGCCAAGAAACTGCATCAAGTTCACAACCAGCTAACCTACAACGTTGGCGTAAAGACAATACAGACTTAGATTAAAATGAGTTTGTGGGGTCATAGAAAAAGTTAACGAGCCTGATGATCAACACACAACAAAATTAATGTTTCAAAATATAACCATTAATAGTACACTTACAATATTTTAGTCTTAAGACAACATCCTTTATCCTTTATGTTGCTTTATGGCACAAAATTAATGTTAGTATTAATATAGTATTTGTCTTGTATGATAATCTATAGAACCAATTACCTTTTTTGTAATTTACACGACTGTGCAGAAGCATATATTAAAACATTTACTAATATAAAAGTGATTATTTGTCATTGTGAACACACCACAGTGCACCACAACAAAATGCGACCTCTGCATTTGACCTATCCGTGAAGTAACTGTTACACTACCAACTGCCCTGATGGTGTAATATTATACTGGTTAATGTTTTAACGTCTCTCATAGCTCAGTGCAATGTTTCATTTCAGCACATTTATTATGCTCATATACACAGATCTACCATAGCATTATGACCACTGACATGTGAAGTGAACAACAAGTATTACTTGTTACAATGGCACATAGCATACAAATAGGAAAGTGTAAGGATTTGAGCAACTTCAACAAGGGCCAAATTGTGACGGCTGAACAACCAGGTCAGAGCATTTCCAAAACCAGGTTCAAGGAAGGAAAACTTATTTGAAAAGAGCAGGGGTGGAAGTAACAAATTACAAATACTCACGTTACTGTAATTAAGTAGGTTTTTTGGGTACTTGTACGAGTAGTTTTTCAAGTGTGTAATTTTACTCATACTTGTCATGGGGCGTGTGGTTGCGGTGAGGAGAAGGGAAGGGAACGAGGACACTGTTGCAGGCGAACGTGAAGGAGTTTACTAAGGGCAGGTAAACACAAAAAGGGGAACAGTCCAAAAACACAAAAATCCAAAACAAAGTATCAAAAGAAAGGTGAGGCCCGTGCTCCCAGTTGTAGGCGTTGGGTGTACTGGAGTGGAGCCTCCCCGAGGAATCAGGAACAAGCGGCTTCCTCACGCTTGACGACTCGAGAGGCAATACGAACTGTGGCCCAGACTCTAAGCCTCCAAGGCCGTCTGGCCAGCCGGGGAAAAACACACACTGGGAGACACGAGCCTAGGGAGAAAACACAGGAGAGGGACGTGAGCGAAGAGGAGACAAAAGGGTAATCAAAAAAGGGAACAAAAACCAAACCGGAATCAAAAGGGTCCAGTGTCCAAAACAGGGGAAACCAGGAAGGGTCCAAGGTCCAAAATGGGGAGCAGTGCAGGAAGGGTCCAGGATATCCAAAATACGTCACAACAGGAACAACCACACACAAGTATGAGGGAGACAGACTCAGAGACACTCCGGTTGAACTGACTTAAATAAGACCACAGAACTCAGCAAACGAGTGCTCTCACCAATCCCAGAACTCAAGGCAGAACGAGACACAGCTGAACTCAATAATAAGCGAGGGGGTGTTCTACACAGATCCTAACCTACTAGGCAGGGAACACGCAGTGCATACAACATACCAGGAAGTAGGTGCGCTCTAAACAGAGAGTGAACTACTCGGGAGGGCACACAAAGTGTAAACCCGGAAGTGAGGAGCAAGCTAACACAGACAGCTAAGGCTAACCCGAAGAGACAAGAGGAGCAAACACACACACACCACAGACACACCACACCAGAAGTGAACCCAGGAGACAGGAAACCAACACACAGACACCAAACCTGGGTTCACGCTGGCACGGTCCCGTCTAGGTTGGGCAGGACCGTGACAATACGCGAGTACAATTTACACCATGTAATCTACTTCGCTACTTATAAAATCAAAAGTCGCTACTGAGTACGCCCACAATTTGAATTAATATTCAAACCTTTCATCTGCATCTTTGCAGCCATCAAGGCTGTGCAATCGTGACCGCGCCAATTAATCTATGACGTAAGCAAAGAATAAACTCCGCTGCAGCAGCAGGCACAGGTGTCTGGAGGAACTACACAGTGGAGTACAAACTAATTTATAGACTGAAGATTTGGAGACAAAGAAGCCAAAATGGAGACAGAAGACAACACCATCAACCGTGAAAATGATGGAGAAAAGACCGAGGACGAGTGCCCGCTGCCTGTTGTTCGTAGTCTATTGGGAAAAGTTTAAACTGTTCTATGCATGTTCAAAAACACTTTTGTCATTGTTTTAACAAACAAAATTCCTGCTTTATATCTACATTTATTTACAAAACAAATTGCCTTTCTATACCTTGTTCATCTGAGAAATGTGCTTTGAACGTAGATATTTTATACTGGTGAATCGAATCGAATGCCTGCTATTGACGACGCAATAAAACACCCATCGGTTAAAAAGTAATTAATACTCTGAGTAGTTTTTGAGAAGAGTACTTTGTACTTTTACTCAAGTATTTTTTAACACCAGTACTTTTACTTGTAATTGAGTACATTTTAACCAATGTAACAGTACTTGTACTTGAGTACAAATTTTCAGTACTCTTTCCACCTCTGGAAAAGAGTGAAGTTTGTCTTGTGTTAGCCAATTAAATAGCAGCGCCACCATACCTTAAAGCATTATTAATAAGCTGTTAAAAGAGCGCATCACAATTTGTTGCATGTTGCCTAGGTGCGGAGACACAGACCTACTCACTAATGGATGGATGTTCATCATGTTATAGGCTGATCAGTGTATCAATCACACAAGATTAATGGGTAAACTCCAAAAGGATAAAACGTTTCATTGTATTCATATATATACTGTGTAATAGAGCTGTTGCATGTCTTATTTCACCACAAAAAACTAATAAAAAAGAAAGAGTATTTAAAAAGAACATTCATGTGATCAGTTTATTTAGTAACTAATGATTTTATTTAATAAATGACAAATCTGACCTGAGTATCTCCAGTTTACAGTGTGAACTCTTCATTCCATCAGAGAGCAGCTTTACTCCTGAATTCTGCAGGTTGTTTATACTCAGGTCCAGCTCTTTCAAACGGCAGTTTTCTGATTGCAGAACAAATCCCAGATTCTCACAAGTATTTTCTCCAAGATCACAGTTAGATAGTCTACACAGGGGATAATACAGTACGGATTTAGTCCAAAATTAAAGTGTGGAATTATTCAGGGTTTTGGCCATTATCAACATGTTAAAAATTCTGCCTGCTGTTCTGTACAGTATTATATTCTAGGTGTATAAGTAAATAAGAATAATTTATGTCACACAGAGTAGTGAGAGTAAAGTAAGAGTTACTATCTAATATAGTGAAATAATGAATTGCTTAAATTATTTTTAAATAAAACCATGGCATAGTGGTTTGTAACAAAATGAACAGAAATATGACCTGAGTGTCTCCAGTTTATTCTGTGAACTTTTCAGTGCATCACAGAGCAGCTCCACTTCTGAATCCTGCAGATTATTTGAACTGAGGCTCAGCTCTACTAGACAGCAGTTTTCTGACTGAAGAACTAATCCCAGATACTCACAAGTCTTTTCTCCAAGATTACAGTTAGATAACCTGCACGTGGGCAAATAAATTATAGGATTATGTTGTAAGGAATAATTCAGGTTTGAAAATTACGTAAAAGTCAGTCACAGATAACTTCATAATAGCACATTTACATGGTTTAAATGTTATCAAGGTTTATGTAAATTTACATACTGAGGATGTCAAATTTGATTCATGGTTACATACTTCATTCTACTAAAATTAGTGTGCATTCTCTACAGGAAGGTCTAATATACTTAATGTCATAACAATATGTCTGTCCTGTTATATCAGGCGCAGGCCAAGCAAACGTATTAATGTAACAACATAAAGAACAGGGTGAAATTACAGGCATACAAAAACGATGCGAGTCTTTTCTCAAAGACTGTTCTTTCTAGTTAAGAAAAGAATCTACATATGAATGCTCTTCTATAATTTGAAGAGCACCATCATGGAAATTTTATTGCATTCGCATTTACAGCATTTAGCAGACGCTGTTATCCAGAGCAGCTTGCATTTTGGGGTTAAGGGTCTTGCTCAGGGACCCAGTGATAGTTGCTGGATAGTGCTGGAGGTTGGATTCAAAGCCACAACCTCTTGATCCAGAGGCAGGTATCCTGACAACCAGACTACAATCACCTCACATGCTTGTTTGTGCATGTCTTGGCTTTCCCAACACCAAAATTAAGGGGGAAAAGTTTTCAAAAATAATGAATGAGGACAAATAATGCAACAACAGTATGCAGAACTGATAACAGGGGCAGCAAGTCCCAAATTCAACAGAAAAAGAAGCAGAAAATCCCAAAAGAACATCATAATCCACAATACAATAAACAGGAAATCACATATACAAAACAATCAGGCTAATCTTTAAACTTTCATCCACCAGCCAATGACAACATAAGAAATGAGTGAAAATGCATAACTAATACATAAACTGTATTTATTAGGGGTGATAAATAATTTGGTGGGATAAAGTTTCTCATAAATTGCCTTATTTACACCCCAATAGTGAAACCATTAAATATGAGGGATGTTGTACTTCTCTACAAAATGCCATCCTTTTAATAGTTTAAAGGATGCATAGAGCTCTTGAAAATGATTAATCAATGAATCAAATTATTGATTTTTTTTCTGACCTGAGTATCTCCAGTTTACATTGTGAGCTCTTCAGTCCATCACAGAGCCTCTTCACTCCTGTATCCTGCAGGTTATTGTTACTGAGGTCCAGCTGTCTCAGGGATGAGTTTTCTGATTGTAGCACTAATCTCAGATTCTTAGTCCCTTCTCTAACATAACAGTTAGATAGTCTATACAGAGGAAAACACACATTTTAGTTCAAACATGGAGTATGGAATTATTAACATATTTTTCACACTCGACCTGAAAATCTTCAAGTGGATGTCATTTGGAAGTGAAGCTCTGATAAGCACAGTTGGTGATTGACCACACTTGAATAGCAGGTAAATAGCAGACCGTCAAATTCTTGTTAAATTAAACTGATTAACTCATCCCTCACTCAACATGCTATCAGTTACACATAATGAATAAGAGAAAAACATTGAGCCTCATTCACCAATATTTATCTTAAATTCACTCTTAAGAAGGTTAGGACATTTTAATAGTATAATATCATATGACTGTAGGATTGAAGAAAATCCAATAAGCCAATGTTATTATGAATTAGCATAAGGGTGTTCCTGCAGCAGCTGTAGATTCTGTTCTTACCTAGAAACAAACCTTCAATAAGAAAAGATTTGGTGAAAGTATCTTTGTAAAAACTGCATAAGTGAGTCTTCAGAGCAAGTTATTTCATAAGAACAGCTGTTGAATGAGGCATAATGTCTGTACACAGCTTAAAGCAGGAGTTTTCAACCAGTGGTCAGTGGCAGCAATGCAGGTGGTCCGTGACATACAATCCAGTTTCACCACTGAAATCACTTTTTAAAATTTGTTTTATTTTATTTATTTAAAAAAACATTTCCAGATGTTTTGGGCATCTTATGAATAATGAGTTTAATGCAAATATCTTAAAAATATATTTTTTTAAAATATCCCCTGATCTGTTTCAGCTTAGTCTGAATGTTGGTCCTTGGGATAGAACCTCTGTCACGGGTGGTGCTCGCATGACACGACAAGAGGTACGTTTGCAAGCCATTTATTGAAAACTTGAACGGAAAAAGGCACGAGGGGCACAAACCAAAACTCTCCTTCTGAAAACCCACGTAGCACAGGAGGGGTGGTGTGAGGGAGGACCGACAGGAAATACTGGGGGAAACCAAACCTATAAAGGGGAACATGGACAAGGAACAGGATTAATCAGACAAAGGGAAAACAATCAGAAAACAAGCATGACTAAATAATAAAGGGAGAACCTATCAAAACTAGGGACAGGACTGAAACACAGGTGGGATAACTAATAAACACTGATCTACCAATTGGACACAATGGGAAGGCAGGACAAGGACAAGACAGACAGACAGACAGACAGGAGACAGAACTGAAAACGTCAAACCAAATTAAATAGCGGCATCTGGTGGCCGCTCAACAGAGTTCGAGTGAGACCCGTTGTGGCCAAAGTCCAGGGGGCCATAACAACCAGTGGAAAACCTGTGGATTATTTATTAAAATGTGATATTAAAGAAAGATTTAGCACATAATTAATCCAAATCTTAATGCAAGATTATCTGTTTTGGCAAATGAATGGTCAGAAATTCAGAATGACAGTTTATCCTTCAGTACAAATATTAGTTTACTATTATTCAGCTTCGGAACTCACATGTACTGTAGGTACAGAATCTATGTACATATGAATGCTCTTCTATAATTAAAAACGCACTCTTACACAAATTTTATTGCATGCATAACATTAGATTATTGGGTTTTCCTCATTTCTACAGTTGTATAATATTATACTGTTTAAATGTTTTAACTTTAAAAATAAATTGACGAAAAAAAATCATTATATAACTGCAAGCAGTGATTACGGGGTCCATGCAGTTTGCAGCTTTATCAGTTTTTTACGAATTGAAGTACATATATGTTGAGATTTGATATCTTTCATCTTTTTTTCTACATATTTACGGTTCAAAACTTATTCGGCTAAGTTTAAAATAGTTTATTATGGCGCCAACAAGTGGGATATCGACTTTGATATCAGCCATATAAAGAAATACCTGAAAATGTGCTTAATAATTACTATAAGAGAGTGTCTAAAAACTGTAAATTATAGTAAAGTTTCCTTGTTCAAACATGTCTTGCTGAATTTGTTTCAAAGTACTGATTTGCATAATATAGCCATATGAATAGGTAAATGAAAAATGTGCTCAATAACTATTAAAGAAGAATATGCTGAGATTTAAATAATACGATTTCATATTATGAAAATTAGCAGTAGCTCACTCAGAGCTAGATTTCTATGATATTCAGTGTGTGGCATTGCATTACTATACGAAGGCGAGCACATTTATTTAAAAAAAATACAGCCAAATGAAAACCTAAATTAAAATATATACTAATAATTAAAGAAGAATGTCTTGGGATTCAAATAATACCAGTTACATGCAGATTGGATAAAAATCCAGGATCTAGTTGACTAGTTATGCCGATTAAAGAAAAATCCAATATGGGAAAAATAGATACGAGGGTTTATTAAGATTCGTCTTGATATAAGATTTTTGAGAATCAGAGCTACGGTTCAACATTTATCCGACAAAATGCTAAAAAAAAATTTGGAAAATTGCAAAATAGCTTATTTTGGTGCCTGAGTAGTGGGTGGAGTACCGGACCTACCTGCCAAATTTCAAAGCTGTAGGTCTTACCGTTTTTTCTCCACAACGCGTTTTAAGGCAGAAAAAAAAAATCGGCACAATAATAATAGGGGACCACGCAGTGTTCCACTGCATGGCCCCCTAATTAACGTGTAAGAGCCCAGCCCAGACCAAGGGAGGAGTCCGCCTCATCGGACTCCAGTTCCAGATGTTCACAACAACCTCAGCTCACCAGATCAATGTCACCAGAATTTTAGCGTATCATAGACATTTGACCTATATTTAAAGACCTTTAGCGACTATGGTTCTCTGCGAAGTACTGTTATGCCTATTGCAACTTACAGAGCGTTATTCATGTTTGCCTGCCTCCGTTTCGACCCTTGCTTTCTGTTTTAGGACTACCCTTTTGCCTCTGGCGATTTGGATTCGTTTGCCCCGTGGACTGTGTTTTCTGGTTCTGACCTTTGCTTGAATAAACGCACTACGTTTTGTCAATCTCCTCTGTGCCTGCAACCTGGTTCTGTCGACTCTGCATTTGGGTTCACCCCCTGCCATTACATAATGAATGAGGCCCAATAATACAAAAACAGTAATCCACAATACAATAGACAAAAAATCACTCCACAATCCACACGAACAAAACAAAGGCTAATCTTTCACTTTCCACCAGCCAATGACAACATAAGAATTGAGTGAAAATGCATCACTAATACATAAACTGTATTTATTAGGGGTGATAAATAATTTGGTGGGATAAAGTTTCTCATAAATTGCCGTATATACACCTCAATAGTGAAACCATTAAATATGAGGGATGTTGTACTTCTCTACAAAATGCCATCCTTTTAATAGTTTAAAGGATGCATAGAGCTCTTGAAAATGATTAATCAATGATTTCACATTATTATTGAATAATGTGAAATCAAATTATTGAATTTTATTCTGACCTGAGTATCTCCAGTTTACATTGTGAGCTCTTCAGTCCATCACAGAGCCTCTTCACTCCTGTATCCTGCAGGTTATTGTTACTGAGGTCCAGTTGTCTCAGGGATGAGTTTGCTGATTGTAGTACTGATGTCAAAATTTCACAAGTCTTTTCTCCAATATAACAGTTAGATAGTCTATACAGAGGAAAACACACATTTTAGTTCAAACATGGAATTATTAACATATTTTTCATACTTGACCTGAAAATCTTCAAGTGGATGTCATTTGGAAGTGAAGCTCTGATAAGCACAGTTGGTGACTGACCACATCTGAATAGCAGGTAAATAGCAGACCGTCAAATTCTTGTTAAAATAAACTTATTAACTCATCCCTCACTCAACATGCTATCAGTTAGACATGATGAATAAGAGAAAAAATACTGAGCCTCATTCACCAATGTTTATCTTAAATTCATTCTTAAGAAGGTTAGAACATTTTAATAGTATAATATCATACGACTGTAGGATTGAAGAAAATCCAATAAGTCAATGTTATGCATTACAACAATGCAATAAAATTAGCATCGGAGTCGTTCTGCAACAGCTGCAAATTCTGTTCTTACCTAGCAATGAATCTTAAATAAGAAAGGATTGGTGAAAGTATCTTTGTGAAAACTGTAAGTGGGTCTTCAGCACAAATTAATTCCTAAGACTGGTTGGTGAGGCACAATGTCTGTACATATCTTAAAGATTACAATATGATATTAAAGAAAGGTTTCACATGTAATGATTAAATTGAATCTTAATGCAAGATGACCTGCTTTGTCAAAAGAGAGGTCAGAAATGCAGAATTAAAGCGTCTTCTTCCTTCAGTGTTAATATTAGTTAATTATTATTCAACTTTGGCACTCACATGGCGTTCCTACAGTTGCTGATGGCTGAGATGAGCTTCCTGTATCCCTCTTCTGATGTGTTGTACTTACTCAGATTCCACTCATTACGAACATTCATTGACTTCAGATGCATGTAGCTCACAACTGAGCACTGTAAAGGATGAAGTGGCTTTTTGGAGTATTTATCTGGATTTACAGAGAAATGAAAAGATTCAGATGACAAACATCA
The DNA here is from genome assembly GCA_032718565.1 of Distichodus sexfasciatus. NCBI lineage: Eukaryota > Metazoa > Chordata > Actinopteri > Characiformes > Distichodontidae > Distichodus > Distichodus sexfasciatus. The sequence goes on from JAVGVS010000080.1 coordinate 1,481,325, forward strand.
AATACAATCATTTATTGACAGTTTAATACCTAATAAAATCTTTTCTGGTGACTAGTCATAGAACATGACAAACACTAAACATTAAATGACCAGCAGAAATACTGGGCCTAATTCACCAATTGTTTTTACAGTTTCCATTCAGCAAATATATATAGGCTGAACAGAGAATATGTTTTCATTGCTTTCATACAAAATGCATTCAATAACAACATCCTCCAAAATTTGTTAACCCCTCTCTCAGTCAATGTTCACCAGCAGTGAAATTCTGTACAATTACAACAATTTTTGCAAGAATTTAGACCCTCTCTTCAAAACAGTTAGCATTCAGTTCTAAAGCTAACACAACTGAAATGACCTTAGATGGAGGTCTGAGGCATTTCAACATGAATCTACTGTAAAAGAATCAATTACTATCAGTTTGATTTTAGCTGAAGGTTTGAGTTTGTTTGCAGCCGTGTTGCCATCTGTACAAATGCAGAAGACAGGATTGATTATCCCTGATAAACTGTATACTGGACACTAGAAAAGCTGCTGGTGTTCAAACTGCTGAAAGCGTTACTGTAATGCAGCTGCAGGTTGTTGTGCTCAATATTAGGCAGCTGGTCATGTTATGGCTGAACTGTGTGTGTGTGTGTGTGTGTGTTTGAGACTGTAAACTGTGAGTGTGGAATTTGGCAGTTTGCATTTTTGTTAAGATATTTTTTAACTAATTGTAGTGTGTTTCTCTTTTAAAGTATACAGTATGTATACGTATAAGAGTGTGTGCTATACTTTTGGCAGCACAAGTCACCTTTGTGTGAAGTGTACAGTGCTTTTAGTGCATTTTGCACAGAAAGTTAGCTGTGTTCAGGTTTGTTAATTTCACCAAATTATTTTAAAAACTGTAAAATAAAAATGTTCTTACATAGGTTTTAAGAAGATTCTGACAATCACCGATATTGTCTTTATTTACGTTCATTAATTTAAGTGTTTTATTCTGCATGTATTCATATTAATAAGAACACAAGTGTTTTAATGAACTCTTCTGAACATAAGTATAGAAAAATGAATTCAGTTACCTTTTAAAATACAAGCTGTAAATGCCATTAATAAAACTCCAAAAACTGTAATGGTGATAACAGCTATCACCCCAGCATGAAGAACCTTTCCTGGGGGATAGAGATGACAGCGGTAACATTCAAGAATTTTGAATAAATCAATAGAAATTCTAAAGAAATTAATAAAAGGAAATAAAGTGCAGGACACAAAGACTGCAGTATGTCTGAGTGACTGAAGCATCTTTCTCATTCTTTCTTAGTTAATGCTGACAGCACTAAACTAATTTTAATCTTTTTATAAGTCATAGCCACTGTCTCTGCATAGAAAAGCTCATCTCAAAGAGTGCAGTGTGGTACAAACAAAGAGTATATCTGTCACAGCCCCCTGGACTTTGGCTGGACAGTGCCCCCTCAAAGTCTGCAGAGCGGTCAGCAGATGCCGCTATTAAGTTTGTTTAGGGTATTTAGTTTGTCTCGTGCCCCCCTGCCTGTCAAGTCCTTGTCCCGCCTTCCCTTTGTGTCTCATAGGTTAATCACGGTTTGTTACTACCCTCACCTGGTTCTTGTTTGTTTCAGTCCAGCCCCTTGTTTCTATTGGTTCTCCCTTCATTGGTTTATCGTGCTTGTTTTCTGATTGATTTACCCCTTTATTGTTTGATTTGGCTTGTTTAATGTTTATTTTCTGATAGGTTGTCCCGGTTCAAGTAATCCTGGTCCTCGTTTATTTTCTCCTATATAGGTTTGAGTCTTCCCATTGTTTCCTGTCTGTCCACCCTCACACTACCCCTCCTGTGTTGGCGTGCTGCTTGTTTTGGACTCCTCAGAAGAGTTTGCTTTTGTTTGTGGCCTTTGTGCCGTTTTATGTTCCATTTTCAAATAAAAGGCTTGCAACTATTATCTCTCGTGTCATGCTGACTCGGGGTTGTGACAATATGAGGGAAAAATTGTGATGCCTAGTTAAACTTCAACATAATCATTAATTTCAATTAACAAAAGTAAACAATGTCTTTAAACAATAATATAACAAAGTGCATAACACTAATACCTCATTCAAACTATACAGAGTTATAAGAATAATAGGATGGCTTGTAGTGGTATATTTCTAATTTTTGACAGTCTTAAATATTAGATAAACATCACATTTCTAATGACTCAGTAGAAAATATAAACTTTAAAGACTCACCTCTAACTATGACAGAGAGGGTAATGTCATCATACCTGGAATCTTTTTTAACTAAACACTTGTACTCTCCCTCATCAGAGAGTTGGACTGCTGAGAGTTTCAGTGAGGTGTTGCCTTTATGCAGTTCTTCTTTAAACAAAGATGTTCTCCCGCTGTAGGACTGAGACTGCTCATTATTTTCATCTTCTTGAAATTCATACAGATGCACTAAATTGTGTGGTGCAGTCAGATCTGCTCTGAGCCACTCAATCATCATGTCCACAGCGCTGATGTTGGGTTGGAGAGAACAGGGCAGAACCAGGTCTGAACCAGCATCAACAATCAGAGTAGCAGCTGGACCCACAACTTTAAAAAGCTCTGTAATCAATAATATTTGGACAGATTATTGGATTTTCTTTTAATCTCATCTTTGTTTAATGCTCAAAGTCAAGATCTTGCATTTTGGCACAGTGGGATTAGGTGACAGCAATACATTTTAAAGGCCTATTTCAACAATGATGCTCTCACCAAATCTCACCAATGTGCCAAATAATTTAACTGAAATTTTCCTTAAATTGTAACTTTATTAACAACAAAGAATCCAGGCTAAAACCAAGTGTCTGGATAATCTGCTCTTATGGCCATTTTATACACTAAAAATGTTTGTGTCCATTTTTCAAACTTAATATTTCAGTTGTATGACAAATTTCCTGCCCTGTAGTGTATTGTCACCTGCCTCAGGTTGGTCAGTCGTGTGCATTGGTTTGAGTTTCTATAATTTGCCAACTATAACATTTAACTGTGACTACAGGAATCGATGAATAGATAAACCTGAAGCCCAGCTGTAGTGCAACACAAACCCCAACTGTGGAAACATATTGCTATTTCTTCAATATTTCACTAACACATTTAGAGCTTTACACTGATAAATAAACATGGAAGAAAATCATTTTTCAGAAGACAAATACATACCTGACGTGGTCTCCTTAAAGACAGAGAAAGTCAACAATGTGACAAATAGGACGTTCAATGCTATAAAATAATTTGAATACATTTTCTTCTTTTTCAAGCTTTTCTTCTTGTACAAGCTTTTCTTGAAAGAAAAAAAGTTTTATTAGTGAGTGTAGAATCTCTCAGCACATGAATAGATTATGTATATTATTTATATACTATATGTCATAGAGTTGTATGCTAATGAGTGGTAGATAAGAAGGTACAAACAACAGGGGACAAAGAAAGTTTTTAATCGGAAAAAAACTAAAAGCAAAATAAGCTAAATAAGTTGGATTTGATTCATTCTTAAAATCCAAACAGGTACACACAACAAAAGGTGGAAACAACAAACAAAAATGGCATATCATTAACAGCAGTTCTTAACTTAAAAAGGAAGAAAAGTGACAAATGATCAAATAAAAAGTGAAACTTACGTCCTGGTTCAGTATCCCAGGGATTGGGAGCTGCTCACCTCAATGTTACCAAGCACACTTACATCCCCACTATGTTATGATGGATGAACATTCATGTTGCTCAAAAGCACTATGGGATGGAGTGTACATTTCAATGAGGCAAGAGCAAATAGAGTGGAAGTGAAACTGAAACTGAAAGTGAGTGGTACCCAAAAACCTGAATAACCAAAGCAATATATAGGCAGCATTTATTACATTCAAACAACACAAAACATATGAACATACATAGGGTTATCCAAAGTTCAACAGATTTTTATTCAGTTCTTTTTTTCAATCCCTCTAGTTAGTATTTTTCCCCCCTTTCCCCCTTAAACTAAACTGGGTCCAAGAAAAATTAGAGCTCTTAAAAAGATATCAAGAAAGTAAATGTTCATCAACCCGAGTGTGTGTTTTGTTTGGTGTAGTAGGATCTCAGTGCTGCGCAGGATGAGCCGAGGTGAAATTAATCCGCATTATTCCTTTTATTGATATATGTAAATACATATTAAATTCTTAACAACATGATTTTTTTTTTCAAATGAAACTTTTATCGGAATGCATGAAGTTCTGTATTACTAACGCTGCACAAAAGTAATTTTAAAAATCCTTACCGAAGAAGGGATTATGCAGTAACCACTTCACAACATTCTGATGATACTTTCTTTCATTTCAATTAATTAAGAAGAAAGAGGGGAAAAGATTTATCATGTGCACGCCACGTAGTCTATATCCCCTTGCGTATTGCGTATCTCCTTTTCTCTAATAAGGAATAGAGTTGTAGTCAAGACCACCTAAACCGAGACCAGGGCGGGGAGAGACCGAGTCGACACTGCACCAATGCACAGTGTACACTACATGACAAGTCTAATGCTGCATTCCAGAAAGCTGAGATGCTCACCTTATTCCACTTGTACTATGTGCGACCTCAAAGCGTCCCAGGCGAACGAAGTCGAATATAAATTAAAAAAAAAAAAAAAACATGGCAGACCGCGATAAGGTACACACTGGGTGCGTTCGACATATGTTTTTGCATGGAGAATACGGCGATCAGCGAAGGCAATTTAACACTTTCTAAAAAATGCTTTATATATATATATACACACACACACAAATTTCCCTGTAGCTTCTTACGAACAAGGCAGATCCGTGTCGTGGGAAAACCATCCATTGATTACGTAGAGAGTCAGATCAGTCAGAAATTTATGCAACATAGATTTATTGAGTACAAAATTGTATATAATTGCCTGGCAAGAGCAGGTCTACTTCACATGGAGATATGAGGGAGAGTGCTGCCCAACACAGAGCTACATGCTTGATACACAAATATGAGGCGGATTCACGTGGCCTGTTCTGAGACTTCCGTTACTTTGTCTATGTGCACGTGCTGTTGTGCTGGGCACAGTTCATTCAGATACTGACCTTGGAGGAAAACACATTTGCATGTGTACGTGAGTTTAGAAGAAACAGGCTGAACATGATTCATCAAAATTTCCCCCTACAATCCGATCCTAAAACAGCTCCATAACTCTACTGCATGCTACACCCTTTTTAACATATCTTATGTATTGTGCCGAGATCGCGTGGAATAAATGTGCAAAACACAAAGGAGCAAGTTTAACACGAGCCGGAGGGGCTCCTTTTTATTATAAAGACCAGTGCGGGGGAAAGTCCGTGAAGGGGAAGTCTGGGTCAAGTTGGTCGTTGTGCTTTGGGAGTTCGTCGTGTGGTGGCGCAGGTGTCGTCAGGGCCGCTCCGTGGGCGAGTCTGGTGAGGAAGAGTGGGGAGAGGGCGGGGAGCGAGAGGGGTAGAGCGAGTGATTGGGAGACAAAACACAGCTCGTTAGAGGTCGGGGTGCAGACGTATCTGGTGCGGTACACCGTGTGGCTCTTCGGCGTCGTCTTTTGTCCTCCTCATAACGAGCCGTAATGAGGCGGTGATGTCGCTCCAGCCGTGCGTTGTTAGGGGCGGGGCTCCGGTTCCACGCGGTCGGCGATGTTTGTAAACGGGAGCTGGCCCTGGTGATGACAAGCGGTCGTTGTACTTGGTGCTGAAACGGCGTTTTTTCCTGGTGCCGGAGCGGCGGTGAGGACGTGTGCCAGTATTTAGAAATAAAAGTTACGAAGAGGGGTGATTTTTGCTTAGATAAATGAAGCTTAACCTGCGAGCGGAGGAATAACTGACAGCCTGTGTCCGCACGGTTTTCAGACATCCTTTTTTTATACATTAAGGCTAACAGTACAGTTCAACAGACTTTGTTTACTCCTATCCTACTTACCCAAACGAAACTGTTTTGTCTCAAAACAAATGTGTTTCCACAAGAAATAAATGAGTTCTTATTGAGATCCTTCCTCTTTCTTTTAAGGCGAGATAAGAATACATTTCTTTTATCCCTTTCTCTAGACTTGTTCCAAAGATTGTTGGATTTGTGGATAATGTCATCTCTCTATACACTCTACCAGAGTTTAGAAGTCATTTTCGGCTTTCTAAACATCAAGTGGAGGTGTGTATGGCATTTTGAGGCTACTTTATTGTTATATTTTATTATAACAATATTTCCATGTTATTGATAACCTGTTTTCTCATATTTACTGTCATAGGATGTCATCACCACACTTGGCCCTGTGTATCAAAATACACTAAACACCAAAATCCCGCTAATAGACTGTGTCCTGACCTGTTTATGGACCCTAGCAAATCAAGAGTCCTATAGAGGTGTTGCCAACCGCTTTAACATGAGCAAATCTACTTGATGGTTCATCTCCATCAGTTTTGTGTGCTGATGAACACACATATGGCACACCATATTACCTGGCCTGTGCGGCTGGTTTAAATAATGAAACGAAATGAGCTAATAAAGTAATAAACCAATGGCGAACCGAGAGCTAAATCATAAACAGGTGAAAACGTTCAAACCGAAAATAAGGCCGCGATCTAATTCACCTGTGAACTACTGAGGAAAGGGCGCACGAAGTGTAGACAAAAGCCGGAAGTAGGGAGCAGACTAATCGGGACGTGAACTACTAGGGAGGGCACACGAAGTGTATACACAGAACCCGGAAGTGGGGAGTGATCTAACGGGCCGTGCACAGCTACGCAAAACCTAACGTGATCTATAGCACACGAAGGGAGGACACCGTAACGTGATCCCCCAGACAGACTTACCTCCCAGACTCAGAACTCCGGGGACCGTGAACGTGGCACTGCCGCCGAAGAGGGCGGCACACTCTCACACTCAAGATCCCTGCTACCTCCCTGTGGCAGCTCATGGAAACTAGGAGACAAGAAACCTGCCAAATCAGCAGGGAATCTCAGAGTAACTATTAGTCCCTAGAGAAGTAGTCATTTAGACTGACTAAATGTACTGAAGTTGGAATACCCAAAGGGAATGGCTGTACATGACACAGATAAGTTTTGTTGCATTGTTTCTATTTGTGCTGCAAAGTTGGTAAGAGTTTTACAATTTCTTGTTGGCCTTTAACCATCTCCTGGAAACTCTTTGAAATTTGCCCAAGACTTGTGAGAACTTTTTTTTCAAAGTTTCTCCTTCTTCTCTTCTTCAGCCTCTTGAACCTCACCAAATCTGGGTGCACAAAGGACTCCAGCACAGCAGTTCTCCTCTCAGCATGGGCCTCATAACTCTCATAGAATGACACAGCTTGGCTTGCTGGTTTCCTACCCATGGCCCGCTCTGTAGCTGGTTTTGTTGAAATAGCAGCAGCTGCTGCTGTTGGATAGGCCTCTACTGCTGAAGGCTAAGGGGTAGAGAGAGGTGTGGAGATTATTGTGCCCTCTGGGGCACTCCCAACCGGCCAAAGATTTCATCCATAATCGCTGGAAACAGATTTAAGTCCAGTAAAATGACATCTGCTAGAGATTCTGTAGTAAATGTTGGAACACTCAATGTTTTTTTAATTGTTGAAAGAAGCAGAAGTGTGAACCCGTGTTTCATTTCTGTGAGGAAAAGGTGGTACTATCATTTCACAGTTTCTCATTTTTATTGTGATTTTTCCTAATAGACACTATACCTGGTTGTGACTCTGAAATATCCTGGCTGAAGTCCTCTTCCACAGTGCTGGGGCCTCCTGAGTGTGCAGCTCGTGGACGGATGCAAATGGCAGGGTTCAGGGGCATAGGGTGGGTTGCAGCAGTGCAGGGCCAGCAGAGTGTGCTGGTGGTGGACGGGCACAAATGGTAAGGTTCAGGGGTACAGCTGGGGTGCTGGGGCTTGGGAACTCTGCTGCTGACAGAATTAAAAACAGAAAGCAGAGCAGATGGTGTGGTAGTTATAACAGGCTTTAAAATGTTCTCCCAGCTAATAAAGTGTTTTAATAAAGCAAATACAAAAAGAAACTTTACCTTGCATCATTGTAGATAGTCTAACCTGTCTTGTTACAATGGCCAAGAACTCTTTATCATCCAAAAAAGTACTGACAATAGTGTTTGACCCAACAAATTGCCTCTAACAAGTATCAGCAAATAAAAACTTATTATGTACTTACCAGTACTTAACCTTTCTGCAATGTCTTTGGACACATGCAGTGTCAGGGTGCCCTCAGAGTCATTGATGGTGATTGAAACCTTTTCAGTCACCATGGCTCAAGTAATGTAAATGTTAAGCCTTTATATAGGCCCAACCATCTACCCAGAAACACACAACACCTGTTCCACTACAGAATTGCATAATCAATTGACAATCTATTCATTAAGGTTAATTTAGGAAATTCAGCTGCAGACTGAGGAAAATCTGCACAGTGGTTTATTTTTTTGTGATTAAATTTTTTTTATTTGTTAAAAAGTGGCATATGGGCATTACCCTTAATGCCAGCATGGTTTGGCAAACTTTTTTTTACACACTGCTTATTCACTCAATAATATATTGTTTAAACAGAAGTTCTACAATACCAAGCTAGCCAGATGTGTTTTTTAGTAGAAAAAACTATGGTGTATATTGGCCCTGTGTAAAAAGATAGCTGCCAGAAAAAAAGATCAAATACACTTGTTTCAATGATTCATAGATTTTTATTGTCATATGTACAAGGTACAGTGTATGAAGTACAATGCAGTTCTTACTTGAATGCCTTCTTCACAGACTAGACGATTAGACAAGGCTGTTCAATATTGCAGTAACTAACAATAATAAACTAACAATAAATAACTAAACTAACGTGTACTATTAAAGTGAACTTTTCTTTAACGTATTATATTTTACTGTAATTTTAATTATATATATTTCAACTTTATTGTAGTAGGTTAATTAACTGAAAACGAGTTGTCACTGGTTCATATACCTTTATGGAGATATAGCAGATAATGCATCGGAACTTCCTTGGATACGTCATGTGTGTCCCTAAATTTGTTCAGCCAATAAGGGTTTAGTTGTGTCATCACGGAAGCGGTTCCCAGCTAGTGCAGCTGGTCGAGAGGCGCAGGATCTGTCTTAAGGCGTCTTACTCCCGCGTGGTTTTTGTACCATGTGACACGAAAACAAAAAAAATGTAACCATGATGCATTGCGTCAATACCAGAATGCATTGCTTTAAGCAAGCGCTGTAAGCGGCTGGATGAAGTCGAACGCACCCACTGAAAGATGCCAAGTTTTGGGGGTGATTAAACAATATTGAAAACTGTGTGGGGATTTTTAAATTACACTGGTTTGACAATAATATGTGGTTTAATATGATCTGAAGGTGCTCCACAAAAAAGATGTAACATGTTTAATAAAATTCAATGTCAAGTCTGTGCGGGTAGAAATATGTATTGTGGGTAAATTAAATAGTATAGAGCCGGGGTTTTCAAATGGTTCTGTCCCAAGGAAATTAAAAATAGAAATAATAGATTTTTTCATATTATTTTTTTGATATTTGCATTAAATGTATTATTCATAAAGATGCACAAATAATCTGGAATTGCCATCTTTAAAAATATATCAAATCATTTGATATACTTCTTGCATTGCCACCGTGGAGCACCGGTTGAAAGCCTCTGGTATAGAATAATAACACAGCCCTCAAGAGTATGCAGGAGTTTTGCGAGAGTGTTGGGGTAGTTGGTGGTGTAATGGTTTGGGTGGTCACCCCAGGATCAGAAGGTTGCTGGTTCAAAGGTTCCCCCTAAAGTTAGCACTGAGTACTGTCGAGGAAGGTACAGGCACTGCTCCCCAGGAGCTGTCCATGTCAGTTGTCCACTGCTGCTTTATGGATGGGTCAAATGCAGAAGTCACATTGTGTTGTGGTACACTGTGTGCTGTGCTGTTGATGACAAATAACCACTCACTCTGCGCAGTGTGGGTCAAATGCAGGGTTCACATTTTGTGGTGCGCTGTGCTATACTGTAGTGTATTCATAATGACAATCATTTACTCTCACTTTCTATGCTGATTCTCTCCTCTGCAAAATCAACCCAATAATTCTGTAAAGTGAACATGAGGGATTGTTTGTCATTGTGAATACACTACAGCACATAGCGCACCACAACCAAATGTGACCTCTGCATTTGACCCATCCAAAGGAACAGTGGGCAGCTGACATGGGAGCAGTGCTTGGGGATGGTACCTTACCCATGAGTACATCAGTAGTACATTTACCTGTCCAGGATTTGAACTGACAACCTTCCGATCACAGGGCAAATGCCCTAACAGTTACACTGCCACTGTAATGATTCATTCTTTCCAAAAAGATTTGCAAATGATCAAGATTTATTGCACAGTGGGCAAAAAAACAAACATAATTATTTCCAGTATCATTCCACACTAGAATGTACAAACAAATCAGCAAATGTCATTCAGTGCCACTAGTGAGGAGCCAATATATAATAAGTAAAGAGAACTAATGAAATGTTATCATTCCTAGTGTCCAGAGATTTAAAATCACTAGGTTTGCATAAGACACACTTTATTTTAAAATGTACTAGCTCCTCAGTCTGACAACTGAAATAATTAAGTGATCATTAGTCTAGGCAAACAATTAGATGTTGACCTGTCCATCTGGAGTAAATGATTAAATGAGCCAGTATTCTGTCAGCATTTTAGTTAAACCAATCTTATGTAGCCATACATATTGCTGTTTGTGTTAACTTGAACTTAAAAACTGGGCTACTCAAAGGCAGCAAAGATCAATGTTTGATCGTTTCAATTTAAATGTACATGTTCTGATTAACTGAGTTTGTGTTTTCTGCAACAATGATAATAACCAAATAGAGAAAGCAACTATTTTTCTCTCTGTGTGTGTATGAGAGACAGAGAAACGAGAAGAGAGAGATACTTTTAACAGCATAACAGTGCTTAGCAATAAAAATACAAAGGTTATTTTTAAAAATCAGTTATTAACACTGAAGTAATTGGAATTTTTTAAATAATTAAAAGGTAAAATATTATGTTTGTGTGGTTGAGATGTGTTCAACAATCTACATCTCCATTTCTTTCTGATGGCAGGCAACAACACAGAGAAAATACAAAACTTTTACATTGTGTTATGTTTCTTTCTCCAAGAGTCTTTTCCCTAAAGGTCTGGGTGCTCCTCCAGGATACTGTAGGTTAATCTATCTGACACAGTTTTACTGAGGAGTCATCATTAGCATAAAACCCAGCATAGACAGGATGGGTGAATGTGGAGTGGAATGTGTGTAAGTGCACCAGTGTGTGGTTATCAGAGGAGACGCTATAGTAGGACAGAGTGCCGGCCGGCCAGTCCAGATACACTCCTACTCTGTTGGAGATGGAGTTGGGAACTGGTATAACAAACTCTTTACCTTTATACCTAGCATGGAACATGTTATTATTGTAGAACAGATTCCAGGAGATTAAATTGTGTCCAAAAATACTATATCCTTTTCTTTTAATTCCTTTATATGTCACTGCAAAATCAACAGCTCCACTCCACTCAACCTCCCAGTAACAGCGTCCAGTCAGACTCTCTCTACACATTACCTGAGGACACACAACAAATCTCTCTGGATGATCAGGATACTTCTGTCGCCCCCACACACGTGTCACCTTCCTGTCACCTTCAGATAGATGGAGTTGTCTGTGTGCTGTGTTTGGGTCCAGAGTGAGCTCACATGCATCTGCACACATTAAGAGAGGCACATCAACATTGTGTGTGTGTGTGTGTGTGTGTGTGTAAAAGAATGAACTTACATTTCCTTAGTCCTGGTCTAAGTCTGACACTCCCTGCATAATCCAGCCTACAAAATCAAAATACACATTCACATACACATTTTTCACATTCTATTTTTACAAATCTCTCCCTCCTGCAAGTACAGTACGTCCACCTACCTAAGTGTGTTCAGTTTGAAGTGTGGATCTTTCAGTCCAGCTGAAAGCAGCTTTGCACCTGATTCTCCTGTATTGTTATAGGACAAATCCAGTTCTTCCAGGTGTGAGGGGTTTGAACTCAGAGCTGAAGCTAGATAAGAACAGCCTGCATCTGTGATTATGCAAAAAGGCAACCTGGACAGAGAAAGAAAAACATGGGCATTGTGAGGCAAAGATTTATCACAGTTTCTGTACATACTTTTTATTTGAATAAGTGCAACAGTGTAAGTAGGAAACAACCATGTAACACAATACTGTATACATCTAGTGCACATTTTAGTACAGAATGCCTGATGAGAGCAGGCAGTGTCTAGTTGTAGGGTTATTAACCTCTATTTATTTGTTGCCTAATTAAGTTACACATTGGCACACATCAAGGACACACTGTCACTAGCACTACACTAGCACTGACCAATAGTGTTGTAGACCGATCTTGAGACCAGTTTTTGTAAGTCTTCGTCTTGTCTCGGACTTGGGACTTAATTTTCAATTAATCCAATTTTTTAAACCATTTTATAATGTTAGAGAGTAATCAATAGGGAAAAATTAATATAGAAAAATGCATTATATGTTATCAAATTCTGTATCCAGATGGATACCAAATGGATAATGTGTTTCTACCTTGCACCTTGCATTAATTTTTCCTGACAGTACTTAACCATAGAATATCTCTGCATAATAAAAACTCTGCAAGTCAATAAAAGAGTGAGAGATGTTCTGCCACGGTGATTTGATAAGTTTAACATAACAGTTTGGATAACTGCTTCCAGTGAAGCAATTTCCTCATTATAGATATGTAAGAGAGAAATACTGAATAAGCATGTTTAATGTTGCTTGGATTTTGCATCTTCCACTTATTTGTCATGTGGTGTAAAACAAGGCTGAGTTTTCTAAAGACAAACAAAAGAAAAGCCATTCCCTTCTAAATTGTACACTGGCTACAGACAATGCATTGCTAAAGGACTGTGATTGTGAACACACCACAGCATAGCACACAATGAAATGTGACTTCTGCATTTGACATGTCCATGAAGGGGCAGCAGACAGTGCTTGGAGATGGTACCTTGTACATGGGCTTATGAACATTTACATTGATATTCACCAGAGATATAAATTAATTACTACTCAGGCAAACCAGTTTAACATTCAACAGTTTATCAACATTAACAGTTTATCTTCCTTCTCAAGAGAAACAGAACTTATTCTGCTGTCAAATATAATTACTTGTTAGACCCTATTAATTGTGTATTAGATGTTTTGATGCTTTTACATAACTTAATTAACTCTTTTTCGGAGCCTTGTTTATGTTCCCAGAATGAAATGACAGAAATATTACCTGAGTGTTTCCAGTCGGCACTGTGAAATCTTCAGTCCATCAGAGAGCAGCTGCACACCTGCGTCCTGCAGGTCATTGTTACTAAGGTCCAGCTCTCTCAGGCAGAAGTTAGCAGCTTGGAGAATTGATTTAAAATTTTTACAAGCCTTTTCTCCGAGATTACAGCTAGCTAATCTGCAATAACACAGTAGGAATAAACACTGTTACACAACACACATACACACACACAAACACACACACACAGTTAAAAATGATGAACATTTAGGGCCAGTTTCCCAGAAAACGATTAAGCCTAAGCCTAGACTATCTTTGAATTTCAGTGGTGAATCTCAATTGTATCTGCAGTTTAGTCCAAGGCTTAGGCTTAATCTATGTTCAGGAAACTACCCCATAGTGTCTACACATAAACATTTATTGCTCTCCTTCAAATGAACATATAAAGTCTCAAATTTATTAGCAGTTCTTTTCAAGACAGAAGCGCAAATACATTAACATTTTACATGTAGACCATTTAGAAGACACTTTTATACCGAGTGACTTCAATTTCCTAATTAAGGGACTCCGTGGAGCAACTTGGTGTTAAGGGGATTGATAATAGGCACAGTGGTGGTTGCCCCAGTCTTATGATCACCAACATAGATTTTTAGTCACTTAGACCACAGCACCACTCCATACATACAGCTGAAATGTGTGTGTCTGTGTGTCTGTGTGTACTTCTATGGACACTCCACGTTTGCTGTGTAATTACAGACACACACTGCTTCACTCCCACCATCAATGCGTGTTTCACTTTAGTAGTAATTATCAGCTGTGGAATTAAGAAGAAAACTCACCTGAGGATCTCAAGCTGTGATCCTATCAGTTCATTAAACAGTGTGTCCATTCCATTTAGATCATTGTTACTGAAATCTAGATCTTTCAGGGTACATGTTTCTGCTTGCAGAGCTGTTGCAAGAGACTGCCAACAAACTGCATCAAGTTTACAACCAGCTAACCTACAATGTTGGAGTAAAGGCAATACAGAGTTTGATTAAAATGGGTTTGTTGGATCATAGAAAGAGTTGATGTGCCTGATGATCAACACGACAAAATTAATGCTTCAAAATATAATATTTTTTAGTTTTAAGACAACATCCTTAACAGACATTTAGTGATATTGCAGGCAAACCTGTTGTCCCATTGGTCCTTATGGCAGTGTTTGTCTTGCATGAAAAGCTATAGTACTAATTATCTTTTTGTAATTTACATGACTGTGCAGAAGCATATATTAAAACATTTACTGATGTGAAAGTGAGTGATTATTTCTCATTGTGAACACATCACAGCACAGCACACAGTTCACTACAACCAAATGTGACTTCTGCATTTGACCCATATGTGAAGAAGCAGTGGGCAGCTGATGGGCAGCGCCCAGGGAGTACCTTCACCAGTCCAGGATTTGAACCAGTGACTCTGATCATGGGGCAACTGCCCGTGATGGTGCCAAGTCTGTGTTTACATACACATATCTGCCATGGCACTATGACCACTGACATGTAAAGTGAATAACAATTATTACTTAGTTACAATGGCACCTGGCATAAAAAGGAAAAGCGTAAGTATGCAGTATATGCAGCATTTTAAAAAACATCTTAACTTTATTTTTATGAAATAACGACAGGTATTCAAAATAAGCATTCGAGAGCAATCAAAAGGAGCATTCATAAAACTGCCACTTAGTAACTAATGGTTTTATTCCAGAAATAAATGACAGAAATCTGACCTGAGTGTCTCCAGTTTACAGTGTGAACTCTTTATTTCATCAGAGAGCAGCTCTACTCCTGCATACTGCAAGTCATTTTTACTAAGGTCCAGCTCTTTTAAAGGGCAGTTTTTTGATTGTAGAACAAATCCCAGATTCTCACAAGTATTTTCTCCAAGATTACAGTTAGACAGTCTACACGGGGGATAATACAGTACAGATTTAGTCCAAAATTAAAGTATGGAATTACTCAAGATTTTTGATAATCAGTGTGCTGCCTGCTGTTCTATATAGGATTATATACTAGGCATAAAAGTATAAAAGAAAATTATTAATTAATTAATTAGAATAATTATAAGAATATAAGAATAATTTATGTCTCATTATGGAATAATGGTCTACTATAGAATAAACAGAAATATGACCTGAGTTTCTTCAGTTTATTCCGTGAACCTTTCAGTGCATCACAGAGCAGCTCCACTCCTGAATCCTGCACATTATTGGAACTGAGGCTCAGTTCTACAAGACAGCAAGTTTCTGATTGTAGAACTAATCCCAGATTCTCACAAGTCTTTTGCCCCAGATTACAGTTAGACAGCCTGTACATGAGAAAAACAATTATGGAATTATATTATAAGGAATAATTCAGGTTTTGACATAACATTACATATTAGTTGATTGCAAATAATTTCATAATAGCACATTTGCATGTAACTTTACAAACTGATGTCAAATTTAAACCATTGTTACTTTACATGGTTACATAAATGTATTATTCAGACACAATTAAACAGTTTTCATAAAAATACTGACAAGCACCAGTGTTTTCTAATTAAAGTTTTGTTCGTATGTAAAACAGAATCTACAAAAATCTACATAATCTACGTAAGAATGCTCTTCTATAATTTGGATAGCATTATTATGTCAGTTTAATTCCACGCATGTTTTATTGCACACATATCTTTCATTTTGCATTTTGTAAGTCAATAACAACACTAGAGATCAGTGAACTAATACACATCTTTATTAGGGGTGATAAATCATTTTGAGAGGGATAATGTTTCTCAAAAATTGAAACCATTAAATGTGATGTCATTTTAATATATTAAAGGAAGTGATGTGTAAAGTGCTTGAAAATTATTCATAATAAATGATTTAAGAGCTTATTGAATTTATTCTGACCTGAGTATCTCCAGCTTACAATGTGAGCTCTTCAGTCCATCGCAGAGCAGCTCCACTCCTGTATCCTGCAGGTTATTGTTACTGAGGTCCAGCAGTATCAGAGATGAGTTTGCTGATTGTAGTACCAATCTCAGATTATCACAAGTATTTTCTCCAATATAACAGTTAGATAGCCTATACAGAGGAAATAGACATTTTAGATCAAACACTGTGTGTGGAATTATATTAATATATTTGTCACACCCAACCTGAAAATCTCAAGATCAAAATCTTCAACTGGACGACATTTGTAAGTGAAGTTCTAAAAAGCACAGCTGACTATAACCACATATCTATAAACGCCATGACCCGCACTTGTCTTGTCTTCTTCTTGTCTTTTCAACTGTTTAATTTCCCTACAGGAACCCTTTTGTTTTCTCCTATTAAGAATACAGTACATAGGATTTGAGACTCTTCTCCCAGCCTATTTCTGAACAACAGTCAACACGGTTCTTATGCCACCTCAGAACACCCTCACTGAATCCACATCTTAATCAGTATTAACTCACTCATGTTTGTTTGCTTTTGTCATCCCTCGTTCTTGCCCCATTCATTTCAATGCATTTTTATCAAAGTCTTCTTACATTGGTGTTATCTTTCGGAAATTAATCTCCAGTGATTATTCAAAATCTTAATACAAGACTGTCATGTTCAAGGCAAGAAGTCGGACACAAATGCAGGAATAAAGTATGAAAGAATTTGACAAATATGATAAGTCCAGACATGAAATAAACACAGCACAGCCAAGCCAAAAAGGTAACCGTGATGAAAGTCCAGCACACCATTGAATAATGAAAGTCCCACAGCGTCCGGTAACTCCACCAGCACGGCACCTTGCTAGAGAGAGAGAGAGCAAGAGTAGAGATCTTTGCCCGTAGGCCAAGGGGTTAGCTTCTCACCTCAGATTAACACACTGTACCAAGAATGCTCGATGGGTCGGAAACGGGTACACAACGTGATAATATCCACAGTCCCACATGGCAAACATGAACTGCCACACTTCTAACACAAATCAAACAGACTGAGAGGGAGAGAGCAGAGTCGTACTCTGAGCAGATGGGTACTTCACCTCGTTGGTAGCGTAGCAGCTAGCCTTGATGTAGCTTAGCAGCTAGAGGTTAGCAGTTAGCGGGTTAGCCCGGTTGGTGTTGGCTGGCTTCTAAGACGGAACAGACACAAAGTGGTAATCATGAGGGTGAACGGACAAACTATGACGGGGTCGGACTGGTTATATAAGAAAACAAACTAATTAACCAAACGCAAACCAATGAGAATCAGACACATGAGGGTTGTGAAGCCCAGCCCAAGACACGACAAACCAGGAAGTGACTAAAAGGGTTTCCTTAAAGGGACAGACACACACATCAAAACAACCCTGACACAGACTCGTCAAACCTCAAGGTTAATACTCTGGTGAGCCCGAGCCATGACAGTACCCCCCCCTTCAGAACCAGCCACTGAAGGAGGGGCCAGGGCGCTCCACCATCCACACAGGGTGAGTGCGTGGCCGGCTAGGACGCTGCAGCCCCGAGCGTGGCTGAGGCCGACCAGGTGGGCAGCCCCTAGGGCGTGGAGCAGGGCGATCCAGCCGAGAACGGTGAAACTCCTCAATCAGCTCCTGACTGAGAATATCCCGTGCTGGGACCCAACTCCTTTCCTTGGGACCGTAACCCTCTCAATCGACGAGATATTGCAGGCGACCATGCCATACTTGGGAGTCCAACAGCTGCTGGACATGGTAGGCAGGCGCACCCTCGATGTCAATTTTCTCTGGCAGCATCAGTTCTGGCAGCCTCGGGTGGATGATTTGTGCCTTCCGGAACCAAACATCCACCCAAGGAACCTCAGATGAAGAATTGTCCCAGGGACACAATGGGGACTGGTACCAATGCACACACTCAAAGGGGGTTAGACCGGTAGCGGGATGGCACATTGAATTGTGGGTGTACTCTGCCCAAACCAAGAACTCTGCCCAGTCGTGTTGCCTGGCACATCAGTATGACCAGAGGAATCTCCCGAGCTCCTGGTTGATGCATTCGGCCTGACCATTAGACTGGGGATGATACCCAGAGGTCAGGCTCATGGTGATCCTCAGTTTCTCCATGAAGGCTTTCCAGACTCGTGAAATAAACTGGGGGCCACGGTCAGAGAGGATATCCTCCGGCAACCCATATACTCAGAACATGTTCTGGAACAGGGCCTCAGCTACCAGGCAGAGGGAAAAGAAACTAGAGGGATGAAGTGTACACCCTTGAAACACCCTGGAAAACTGGTCCACAACCACGAGGATAGAGATGTACCCATTAGACACTGGCAGGTCCGTGGCAAAGTCCACAGCCATGTGAGACCACAGCCTGTTCGGTATTGGTAGGGGCATTACTTTTCCGACAGGTAACTGATTAGAGCTCTTGGTGACCGCACACATGGAACAAGAGGCAACTGCCCTCTGATTATCTCGCTTCATCGTGGGCCACCAGTACTTACCTTGCATGAGCCGTAAGGTTCCAGATATTCCCGGATGACCACTAGTGTGGGCCCATTCCACCACCCTCCCACTTTCAGGAGGACAACGCAATGGAGGAGCTTGATTCTCCCCCAGTTGGGCGATCTCTCCATCCAGATCCCACATAATCGGGGCCACCACGATCTCAGGTGGCAGAATGAGCTCCGGAACTTTAACGACTTCGGGCGAGGCAAACCACCTAGACAAAGCATCGGCTTTACCATTTTTTGAGCCAGGATGGTAGGTGATTTGGAATTTAAACCTGGTAAAGAATAAAGACCATCGTGCTTGTCTAGGGTGGAGCCGCTTAGCCTGACAGATGTATTCCAGATTACAGTGATCTGTAAACACAACAAAAGGATGACAAGTCTCCTCTAGCCAATGACACCATTCCTCTAATGCCACTTTGACAGCCAACAGCTCGCAATTACCGATGTCATAATTCCACTCTGCCTCTGTTAGCTTTCGCGAGAAGAAGGCGCAAGGATGTAGCTTCTCCAGGGTGCCCGGCCTCTGTGACAGTACTCCCCCCAGACCGACCTCCGAAGCACCAACCTTGACGATGAATAGGCAACTCGGATCTGGGAGCCTGAGAATGGGGGCCTGTGTGAACAAGATTTTGAGCTTCCCGAACACCTCGCGGGCCTGCTCAGTCATACAAAGCCTCTTCGGCTTGCCTTTAAGAAGGCTTGTGAGAGGAGCTGCCACAGAGCTGAAACCCCGGATGAAGCTCCTATAGAAATTGGCGAACCCCAGGAACTGCTGCAACTCTTTGATCGTAGTAGGCTCTGCCCACTCAGTCACTGCTGTCAATTTGTTCTCATCCATACCCATGCCTTGCGGTCCAATGTTATAGCCAAGAAATCTGACCTCCTTCCGGTGGAATTCGCACTTCTCGGCTTTGGCCCGTGCTCAAGCAGACAACAAAGGACCATCCTTACATACCAAATGTGGGTTGGAGAATCTGGAGAAAAAACTAAGATGTCATCTAAATAAACAATAACGTAATGGTTGATCATATCCCGGGAAACATGTTCATGAATGACTGAAAGAATGAAGGTACGTTGGCTAACCCGAATGGCATGACATTATAATGGTAGTGACCCAACATCATTCTAAAGGCAGTTTTCCATTCGTCACCTGCTCGAATGTGAACTAGATCATACATGCTCCGGAGATCTAGTTTAGTGAAAACTTCGACCCCTGGAGTTGTTCAAGAGCCGAGGGAATGAGTGGAAGGGGGTACGGATACATCACCGTGACCGCATTGAGCCCTCGGTAGTCAATGCAGGGATGGAGCCCGCCGTCTTTCTTTTCAATGAAGAAAAAGCTAGCAGAGGCAGGGGATGTGGATCGGCTAATGGTCCTAAGCACCTCGGCCATGTAATCCTCCATTGCTTTAGTTTCAACCTCTGACAATGGATAGTCCCACGACCAGGGGGTGCAGTGCCAGGCAACAGGTCAATAGCACAATCCCATGGTCAATGAGGTGGGAGACGTGCAGTCTTAGACATGCTAAACACATCCGCTAGATCAGTGTATTCAGGGGCAGGTTGATGTGTGACTGTGCATTGGGGCTTTCAATGGAAGTAGCATGAACTGGAACAGATTTCAACTGATGGGTTGGGGTGCAATCATGTGACCAGGAGCGAATGCTGGCTATGTTCCAATCTATGGTGGGGTTGTGAGTGCGTAACCAAGGGAGACCTAATATGATGGCAGGGTGGGTGTGATCTAAGACTAAAAGTTGAGTGGATTCCGAGTGATGTGGTGGTATGTCAAGATGAATAGGCGTGGTGAGGCACGTGACGGGTGTAGAATTAACGGGGTGGCCATCTATGGCTTTAACAGAGATGGGGCTGGCAATGTTGACTAAAGGCACAGATAGGGAAGACACCAGGGAACTCGAAATGAAGTTACCAGCCGATCCCGAATCTAGTAACACAAAAACAAAAGAATCATGAACAAAAACAGAACCAGTAATAATAAATTGATTAGTGTGAATGGTGTGGTTCGGTACCACTACCCATTGAGGTTTTTTCAAGGGGCAGACAGCAGCATAGTGTCTTGCCACACCACAGTACAGACACAGACCTCCCTGGCAGCATAGACCTTTTTCCTCAGCCAACAGGCATGATGAACCCAGCTCAATAGACTCACGGGCAGGGTCTGCTCAAAGAGGTGGCGGTGGAAGTACAGGACCTGGTGCGGAGTGTAGCGCAGAACCTTTTGTCGTTTTTCCCTGCAGGTTTTGATCCAGCCTAATGGCCAGCTTGATGATGTCTTCCAGACCCATGCCTTCATCCTGGCAGGCCAACTCTGCTTTCAGCTCCCATGTTCAGCCCCTTCCGATACACAGCCCGAAGCGCAGAGTCGTTACATCTGTTATCTGCTGCAAGGATGCAGAACTGAACTGAGTAATCTGTGGCAGACAACGCCCCCTGCTGAAAATTCAGCAATATCTCCAGGCTGGACTTGCCCTGGTCTGGTTGCAGGAACACCACTGTGTTCTATAAAAATGGTATAATCTGATAATACCGGGGCACCTACTGTCCACAAAACAGTGGCTGTCCTGGGTGCATCCGGTGAGGCGTTGGAGGAGTGTGGAGACCTTCTGTCTGGAGGTCATCTCCGAAAAGTTCGCGAAGTAGAGTTCACAGGCCATGATACATTTCTGGCAGCCATCAGGATCTCCTGCGTACCATTCTGGTAGCGAGGCATGTGATTGTCACAGAATTGGAGATCACATAAACCGCAGACACTCTGTTAGTGCTTGGATGAGCTGTTCGATTTGCCCCTGCTGTTGCACTACCAGGTATGACAGGACCATGAGCTCGTTTTCAGGCAGAGGAATCCCTGCTGTGTCCATTGTGAGGGTCCGTTCATCTGTCATGTTCAAGGCAAGAAGTTGGACACAAATGCAGGAATAAAGTATGAAAGAGTTTATTGACAAATATGATAAGGCCAGACACGAAATAAACACAGCACAGCCAAGCCAAACCAGTAACCACGATGAAAGTTCAGCATGACACTGAATAATGAAAGTTCCACGGCGTCCTGGGAACTCCACCAGCACGGCACCTTGCTAGAGAGAGAGAGAGCAAGAGTAGAGATCTTCACCCGAAGGCTAAGGGGTTAGCTTCTCACCTTGGATTAGCACACCGTGCCAAGAATGGTCGATGGGTCGGAAATGGGAACACAACATGATAATATCCACAGTCCCACATGGCAAACATGAACTGCCACACTCCTAACACAAATTAAACAGATTGAGAGGGAGATAACAGAGCTGTACAGTGAGCAGATGGGTACTTCACCTCCTTGGTAGCATAACAGTTAGCCTTGATGTAGCTTAGCGGCTAGAGGTTAGTAGTTAACAGTTAGCAGGTTAGCCCAGTCAGCGTTGACTGGCTTCTAAGACGGAACAGACACAAAGTGGTAATCATGAGGGTGAACGGACAAACTATGACGGGGTCAGACTGGTTATATAAGAAAACACAAACTAATTAACCAAACACAAACCAATGAGAATCAGACACATGAGGGTTGTGAAGCCCAGCCCAAGACACGACAAACCAGGAAGTGACTAAGAGGGTTTTCTTAAAGGGACAGACACACACACCAAAACAACCCTGACACAGACTCGTCAAACCTCAGGTTTAATACTGGCGAGCCCGAGCATCGGGGAGGAGCCACAGACGTGATAAAGACACCCTGCTTCATCAAAAGAAAGGTCAGAAATGCAGAATTACAATTTCTCCTTCCTTCAGTATTAGCAATATTAGTATATTGATATTCAGCTTTGGCACTCACATGGCGTTCCTACAGTTGCTGATGGCTGGAATGAGTCTCCTGTATCCCTCTTCTGATGTGTTGTACTTACTCAAATTCCACTCATCACGCACATTCATTGACTTAAGATGCGTGTAGCTCACAATTGAGCATTTTAAAGGATGAAGTGGCGTTTTGGACAATTTATCTGGATTTACAGAGAAATGAAAAGATTCAGATGACAAACATCAAACAGAAGTATTAACATATCGGTTTACTATCTATTAGAACCTTTTCTGGTGATCAGTCATAAAACAA
>JAVGVS010000080.1:1508085-1568328 GCA_032718565.1 Distichodus sexfasciatus
TTTTTTTACCTTTTTTTACAGAGTTAGGGTAGGGTCACATTATCTGATAGCTATCAGAAATGGTGACCTTTAGCCACACAAAATCTGTTTTGATTATGAAATACTGATGCAAAAAATACAGAAGTCACCATTTTGTGTGTTTGGGATCATTATCTTGTTGGAACACCCAATTGTGTCCAAGTTTCAACCGTCTAGCTGTTGATTTGAGGTGAAGTTGGATGTAGTACTCCATTATTCCATCCACTTTGTGCAATGCATCAGTGCCCAAGAGCATGAAACAACCACCACCATGTTTGACAGTTGATACAGTGTTCTTAGGTTTCAAAGCCTCACCTTGACTCATTCAAACATACTTCTTATCGTTGTAGGCAAATAGCTCAATCTTTGTATCATCTGACCATAACATTTTTCTTCAGAAAGCTTGCGACTTGTCAGCTGCAAATGTCAGTCGAGCTTGAAGGTGTCGATTTTGGAGCAGTGGCTTCTTTCTTGGTCAGCACCCTCTCAGTCCATGGTGATGTAAAACTTGCTTTATTGTGGACAGTGACACTGATGTTTCAGCAGCTTCCAGTTCATGGCAGGCTTGAGTCTTGGTGGTCCTTGGCTTGGTCTTGAACATCCTAACCAGTTTCCTTTTATCTGAGGGTGATAGATTGGATCTTCTTCCAGGCCTTGGAAAAGTGGTGACATCCAATTAACCTGTACTTACATACAATTGTTTGAACTGATGATTGGAATCTGCAGTTGTTTAGAGATGGCCCCAAGAGACTTTCCCAACTTGTGTAAATCCACACTTCTCATTCTTAGATTTTTACTGAGTTCCTTGGACTTTGCCATTGTTCAGAGTACTGGTCAATCCAATGAATGCTGTCAAACATCCTTTTTATGCTGGCAAAGAGAAACTACCAGCTGCAGTTAATCACGATCACTAATGAGAAGTTAATAGCCCTTGGCCTTGTCAAGTTAAGACATTCTAGAATCTTCAGCACCACTTAATAAAGGATTTAGTTGGTTGTATGTACTATATATTTGAGCCTGTATGTATAATTTTGAGCCTGTGTTGATTAGAACCAATTCTTGTTTTAAAAGATCATCAAAGTTGTATGTTGTATAATCATTCTGCCCTGGAAACAGAATAGTTCAAATAAATAATTAAAAGTCCAAAATGAATGACATTCATACCCATGGTTGTCATGTTTCGGGAAAGGAGCGGACACCCGCTGCAGGAGGGTTTCTTTCTTCCCATATTTTATTAGTGCAAATCGTGGAGGAAAGGGGATCAGGAGGGATCGGGCAGAGAAACAGGCACACAAGACAGAGATGCAGACACAGGCTAACACAGTCACTAAACACAACCCTATGGCTAACTTGGAGACAGGAATAGGAACCAGGCAGGGAACAGGGACGGCCTTGACAGGGAACCAGGATCAGCACAGGGACTAGGAACAGGAACAACTGAGGGGACCAAAACTAGGGGAAACTCAGATCAGCACAGGGAACAGGAACAGAGGGGACCAGAACCAGAGCTAGGGGCAGACAGGAACAGATCAGGGAAACACCAACTAATCTAACCAAACTCTAAACCTATACCAATGGCTAATGCTAAAGGGTAAGGGTCAATGGGAAGTAGCTAGGTCTAAAGCTAACTATGCTAATGCTAGAGGGTAAGGGTCAACAGGGAGTGGCTACATCTAAAGCTAACTATGTTAATCACAAGACCAAGATCACAAGACAAAGACAAACTTGAAGCAGCCGCCAAGCAGACCACAGGGCTTGGGATCAGGAATCAGCTGTGGCATCAGCGCACAAACGGGTAGCGTGAGGGTGGACTGACAAAGACAAGAGTAAAGACCAGAACTTAAATAAGGACCGAACACATTAACCTAAACGAGACAATTAAGGGACAACCAATAGATCACACGGATTAACTAAACTAGGAAGGAGGGACAGAACACAACCAATGAACAACCAAGATTACTAAATTAAGGGGACAGAATAGAACAATAATCACAGGGCTAAATTAAGGACACTAATGAGATACAAACACAGAAAACATGTGAACCAGGATCCTTGGGAAAAACACTCTCTGGCGGCCTCTGATGACCATCAGGGCAAACTGTCCGGGGGGAGACATGACAATGACAAGTGTATGTAAACTTTTGATCACAACTGTATATATTCTGATTATCTGAGTTTGTGTTTTCCACAGCATTAATAATACCCAAAGAAAGAAAGCTGCTATGTGTGTGTGTGTGTGTGTGTGTGTGTATATGTGAGAGAAACAAGAAGATAAATAATTTTAACAGAATAACAGTGCTCATCAATAACAAATACAAGGGTTATTAACACCAAAGTAATTGAAATTTTAAAAATAAAAAAAGGTGAAATAGTATGTTTGTGTGGTTGAGATGTGTTTGAACACTCTACCTCCCCATTTCTTTCTGATGGCAGGCAAAGACACAGAAAATACAAACCAACTTTTACATTCTGTTATGTTTGTGTTGTGTTATGTTGGTGTTATGACTCTTTTCACTTAAGACCTAGGGGGTATTCCATGAAACTCGCTAAAGAAAGCCAGACTAACCTGAAAAAGTGAGACTTAAACTAGCGCCAACTCCCAATTAAGCCTCAAGTTGTTCCACTAACGCACTTCAGGCTTTTCCAATCAAGGCTAATTCAAGACAGACTTGCATAGTCTCACTTAGTGCACGCACCCAAGATATTTAAGAAGCCCAAATGAATGGATGGCCGTGAGGTAGATGAAACATGTTTGATCCCCACTGACCCACTATTTATTGACTTGAATATCCATCCTTCACTATTACATCTCAACAGAAGCAATCTCAGTGAAGAGCGAAGGACCTGGCAGCAAGTAAAAACTAAATATAAAAATATCTTTCACAGTGGTATCTTATGAAAAAATGTCATTTTGAACACAACAGTTTACAAAATTCATAAATGTAATTGTAGCCACTAAGAAAATGAGCCAGGCCATTGCTACTGGTGTGGGGCCTCCACCTGAGGACCTCACACCAGCAGAGCTTCAATAAAGGACGGCCTCAGGTGGAATGAATAGAAGGGGGGATAACAACAGAGATTACTCCCCCAGGTGCCCGGGAAAAATATGTAGAAGGTATTGTTCACTTCTTTTCCTCTACGTGTGCATCCCCTAATAGTGATATCTGAAAACTGTTGGTATGCCTGTCTCTGCAGTGAGAGATGTAATATTTCTGGCTGATCCCACAGCCACATCAATCCATCACACTCATGACCCATGTGTAAGTATGTAATGTTTTTTGTTTTAAATAAAGCATAGTGTCTATTATCTAGTGTCAACAACTATACTATTCCTCATTTAGCAGTTTGATGGCCCCAGTACATCTAGGGCTGTTGATTAGGAAACGGTGTCAGCAGAAAAAAAAGCTGCTCTTGTCTGTTGAAAGGAAGAAGCTAGACTTTGAATACGAAAGGCTTGGAGATCAAGAAACTAGAGAAGGATGTATGTACACACGTATAGCACAACGGTATATTGTTTGAACTAAGTTGAACTTTCTGTTCTCTCTCTCTCCGCAGCTTCACACAATGTCTGATTAATACATATCCTTGAATAAAGACAATTCTCAGCATGTGTGGTTTTTATTTATTATTTTATTCAGAATGGTGAAGGCATGACCATCACCAGTGGCTATGTAAAACAGGTGTCTCTATAAAGGTTCCACTCCTTCCATCTATTCCCTCTTCAGGAGGGGGAATGTCCTCCCACTGCTCCTCTGCCATGAGTGTGGGCAGTCTCCCCCGGCGGATCAATGTTGTGTAGGACTGCACAAGCAACCACAATATTGCATGCACAGTCTGGCCTTACTCTGAGGCCTTTCAGTCACCTAAATCTACAGGAGGAAATATGTTAGCCTGAAACGTTGGTGTAAAAGATATGTGGTGTGTATAAATTTCAAACCTTGACTTTAGTTGGCCAAAGGTCATCTCAATTTGTGTCCTTGTTCTGCTGTGGGCAGTGTTAAATGCCTTCTCTGCCTCAGTTTGAGGTTCTGGGTAAGGTGTTAAAAGGTAAGGCAGGCATAACCCCTGTCCCCAAGCAGGACTCCATTAAACTCCCCTGTAGAAGAAAGTACATTCCTACAGTTTAAAAGACACCCCCAACATGAAAGTAACGTGTACACAATAGTTTTAAAAACTATTTGGTTGGATGTTAAGATAACTATATCTCTCATTAGTTTCAATAATATATACTGTACATGTTCAGTGAAAGTGGTTGCTATAATATTCTCTTGCCTTCTGCAAACTTGTGTGCCAGTGAGGATGCTCTAAAGATTCTGGAGTCGTGGACAGAGCCTGGCCATTTTGCCTCAACATTAGTAATGAGGTAATTCCTATCACAGATCATCTAAACACAGAGTGGATTCAGTGATACAGCACGCTTTGCCTAGCAGAGCATTCGTTCTGTATAAAGTGTTCAGTCCTATTCAGTGCTAAATCCCTCCACCTGACAATGTATAGTTTCTCAAAACCTATATATATTGAAGCTATGGAAAGATTTCCTGTTCACATAGTCTGCTTCCATTGGTCCAGCTGGGGCCTGGACCCGTACATGGGTGCAATTTATAGTACCCAGGACATTTGGGAAACCTGAGGGCGAGGTTTAACTTGACACAGACATATCCATACTCAGTACAGCCTGGAGGCAACTTTGTTCAGAGGTTTTTAACTGTCACATACCTGCTATTGCATAGAAATCCTCTTTGAGCCTCCGTGTCAGCTCAAGGCCAGAAAAGGTGACAAAGATGTCCAGCAACTGCCTCAGAGCAAGGCATACCCTTCTTGTTTCTCTGCATACTGTTGCTTTTCCCAGATGCTCAGCATCACCAACAGTGTAGAGGAATGTCCCACTGGCAAAGAACCGCAGTACCGCAGTCTGCAATACAGACGGACTGCACTGTGGTCAGGGCTTGGCTTCGCCATGTGGATTTGCTGAGGTGTGGTTCAAGCAGGACACATAGGTACACTATGCTGGGTCTGCTGAACCGATATCTCTCCCACAGATAGTCATCTGGGAAGGCAAGAGGGTTTATTCTATCCCTAAAGACCCTTGGAGCTGGTGGTCTGAATGTCCTTTGAATTATTTGCGCCCTTTGAATTATTCCCTCCTCCACAGGATTTTCTATGAATGGACAAGCCATACTTGTGTCTTTCTTCTGTATCCTGGCAGGTGTTGGTTTCCATGCTGCTTAAATAGGCCTGACCTTAATTAACCAATGATGAATAGGCATGACCTTCATTTGAACTTTATTACATTTACATTTACAGTATTTAGCAGACGCTCTTATTCAGAGCGACTTACAACAGTGCTTTGTGGTCCACAACTGTTCTTAGATCTGTCAACAACTGTAGTTCAACCAAATTACCACAGACTAAGTTTTACACTTTGAAGAAATTATTTTAAATTTATTATTTTAAATAAAGCGTTTTGTGCTGTAATTATGTTATTATTAGTATATATTTTTCATTTGTTGCATTTATTGTTTGACAATAGCAATACTATGAGTATTTAATATTTTAATACAATGAAAATGATAAGACGTTTATAGTCTTTTTTTTCTAAATGAGTAGTCATAGCGTGGGAATTCTCATGACGGAACGATCTCTCGGGAATCCGTTTCCACACGGCCCACATTCTTTGAGACAAAGCTAGACTAAGCGAGAACTTTAGTCTGGTCCGGACCAGACTTGTTCTGTGTAAGTTACCAGGGTAACACAGCGGGGATTCATTTAAACCACGTTGATGGAACGGAACTCCCACTTAACTAAGTGAGACTTGTCGAAATAAGCCAGACTTTCCCTTAATCCTGCTTCGTGGAATACGGGTGCTGGAGGGTGCTCCTCCAGGATACAGTAAGCTATTCTATCTGACACAGTTTTACTGAGGAGTCATTGTTAACATAAAACCCAGCATAGAGAGGAAGGGTGAATGTGGAGTGGAATGTGTGTAAGTGGACCAGTATGTGGTTATCAGAGGAGACACTGTAGTAGGACAGAGTGCCGGCCGGCCAGTCCAGATACACTCCTACTCTGTTGGAGCTGGAGTCAGGAACATTTATGACAGTCACTTCACTATTGTACCTAGCATGGAACATGTTATTATTGTAGAACAGATTCCAGGAGATGACATTGTCTCCAAAAAGACTATATTCTTTTCTTTCAATTCCTTTATATGTCACTGCAAAATCAACAGCTCCACTCCACTCAGCCTCCCAGTAACAGCGTCCAGTCAGACTCTGTCTACACATTATCTGAGGACACTCATCAAATCTTTCTGGATGATCAGCATACAACTGTTGCGCTCTGACACGTGTCACCTTCCTGTTACATTCAGATAGAGAGAGTACTCTGTGTGCTGTGTTTGGGTCCAGCGTGAGTTCACATGCATCTGCACACATCAAGAGAGACACATCACCATCATAAACTCTGTGTGTGTGTGTGTGTGTGTGTAAAGGAGTGCACTTACATTTCCTTAGGTCTGGTCTAAATCTGATACTTCCTGCATAATCCAGCCTACAAAATTAACATACAGGTTAATCCATTTAAAAATAAAAAATCTCTCCTACACACATGCATGTTGCATGTACTGTATGTCCACATGGCTTATTTACACACTCAACTCTACATACCTAAGTGTGTTCAGTTTGAAGTTTGGGTCTATTAGTCTAGCAGAGAGTAGGTCTGCTCCTGAGTTTCCTGGATTGTTGTAGGACAGATCCAGTTCTTTCAGAGGGGGGTTTGAACTCAGAGCTGAAGCTAGTGAAGAATAGCCTGCATCTGTGACTGAACAAAAAGGCAACCTTGACAGAGAAAGAAGAAAAAGAGTAAATTGTTCACTGGCTGAATACACCACAGCATAGCACACAGTGCACTACAATGAAATGTGACTTCTGCATTTGACATGTCCATGAAGGGGCAGTAGGCAGCTGATGGCAGAGCACAGGGAGCAGTGCTTGGGGACAGTACCTTGCACATGGGCTCTGGAACATTTACATTGATATTCACCAGATATATAAATATATACAGTATATACAGACTATCAAATATAAAAAAAATGCAGAATGCAACTACAAATTGACCCTGGAATTTCTTTTTGCACTGGATGTGCATATGATCTGCAGAAGTTAAATCTGAAAATTCTAAACAGGCAGTGAACAATGTCCAATAAGATGTACAAGGATTGTGACAGCAGTCAAGTGGTGAAAGAGAAAAACAATCACTGTGTGCAAATAATGGTATGTGCAAATGATGTTTAACGTAATTACAATCACTAGTATGTACAAATGTTCCCATAATATATGCAAATATTACAGCAGCAGTCCAAGGGGAGAGGAGCACGATTCCAATTTTACAATTTCAATCATGAAATACAATTAATCAATTCATTAGTTTATCAACATCAACAGTTTGTCTTCCATCTCAAGATAAACAAAACTTATTCTGCTGACAAATACTGTATAATGTGTGTTTATGTATTTCATACTATGTATTTACTGTATTTATCATTTACAAAACTTAAATAAATCTTTTTTGGAAGTTAACCACAGTGTGTTTTTTGTGGACGGAATGACATCGCCCCACACTGAAGCCCTGTTTATGTTCCCAGAATGAAATGACAGAAATCTGACCTGAGTGTCTCCAGTCGGCATTGTAAACTCTTTAGTCCATCGGAGAGCAGCTTCACACCTGTGTCCTGCAGGTCATTGTTACTGAGGTCCAGCTCTTTCAGGCAGAAGTTAGCAGATTGGAGAACTGATCCCAAATTTCTACAAGCCTTTTCTCCTAGATTACAGCTAGCTAATCTGCAATAACACAGTAGGCATAACAAGTTTTACATGACACACAAAGTCTACGTCTCAAATTTCTCAGCAGTTCTTTTCCAGACAGTAGCCCAAATACATTAACATTTTACACGTAGAGCATTTAGACAACACTTTTATCCAGAGTGACTTCAAGTTCCTAATTAAGAGACAGTCTCTCTGGAGCAACTCGTTATTAAAGGCATTGGTCATGGTTCAAACTCCATACATACAACAGAAATGTGTGTGTTGAAGGATTTTATTTAATTTTCTTCATATAGTTTCTACATTTTGCTCTGCTTTCTGAACTTTCTCTTTAATCTCTTAACTTTGCACTATCCTATTCTCATGAACAATGGTTTTCTTGCAAGTGAGATACGCCGGTCAAGATGACATGAGACTCTCTGTCCCTAGCTACTGTACTGACGTGTCTAGCCAACAAGGTTTAAGAAATCTCGTAGGTAGGCACTGTTGGAGAAGAGAGATTTTTCGAGTTCTGCTGAGAGAGACACTGGACTGGTAGAATCAACATCTTGTAAGAACATCTTTATTCTCTCAATAAACTCAATAAAACTTAAACATAAGAACAACAGTCTCATCACTGACTCTCATCACTTTAACCTCGAATCCCATCCCCAGAATCCAACAGTTAGCATCACGAACAGAATTGGCTCGAGGAACGGAATGGGAGAAGAATCTCATTTCCAACCCTTTACGATCATCTGTGTTCTTACCAGAATTAGAGTTTCATAATTTGACCTTCACACTTCCACGGACAGTCCATGTTTGCTGTGTCCGAGCTCTACGCAATATAGTACTTGCAGACACACTCTGCTGCCCTCCCACCACCACTGTGTGTTTTACTTTAGTATCAACTGTGGAATTAAGAAGAAAACTCACCTGAGGATCTCAAGGTGTGATCCTGTCAGTTCATCAAAGAGTGTGTCCATTCCATTTAAATCATTGTTACTGAAATCTAGATCTTTCAGGGTACATGTTTCTGCTTGCAGAGCTGTTACGAGAGACTGCCAAGAAACTCCATCAAGTTTACAACCAGCTAACCTACAATGTTGGAGTAAAGGCAATACAGACTTAGATTAAAAAGAGTTCGTATCATATAAAGAGTTGATGAGCCTGAGAATCAACATACATTAACAAAATTAAGGCTTCAAAATATAACCATTAATAATACACTTACAATATTTTAGTTTCAAGACAACATCCTTAACAGCCATTTAGAGATATTACAGGCAAACCTGGTTGCCTAAGGCTGCAGAGAAACAGACCTACTCAATATTAGGTGGATGTTCATCATGTTATAGGCTGATCATTGCAGAAATTAATGACAAATCTGACCTGAGTATCTCCAGTTTACAGTGTGAACTCTTCATTCCATCAGAGAGCAGCTCTACTCTTGAATTCTGCAGGTTGTTTATACTCAGGTCCAGCTCTTTCAAAGGGCAGTTGTCTGATTGCAGAACGAATCCCAGATTGTCACAAGTATTTTCTCCAAGATCACAGTTAGATAGTCTACACAGGGGATAATACAGTACAGATTTAGTCCAAAATTAAAGTGTGGAATTACTCAGGGTTTAGGCCATTATCAACATGTTAAAAATTCTGCCTGCTGTTCTGTACAGTATTATATTCTAGGCGTATAAGTATAACCCAGATGTAGCGTAGCGGTTAGCCTCGGTCGGCGTTGGCTGGGTGAACCGACAAAACACGACTGGAAAACCGAACTTATATACACAAACATAAACAAGGGGCCGAACTAGAACATCGGTGAAACTAATAAACCCATAACACAAACGCAGAAAGGGGAGCCAAGACGAAACAGACGAGAAAACAAAAGAGAACTAAACTGGACGTAACGCCACCTCCTGTCTGCTCAGGTAATGAGCAGACTGGCTCCTGACATTCAGGTTTGAACATTACACAAGAGTCAGTCACAGATAACTTCATAATAGCACATTTACATGATTTACATGGTATCTAGGTTTATGTAAATTTACATACTGAGGATGTCAAATTTGATCTGTGGTTACATACTTTATTCTACTAAAATGAGTGTGCATTCTCTACAGAAAGTTCTAATATACTCTAATGTCATAAAAATATGTCCATACTGTTATATCAGGTGCAGACCAAGCAAACATATTAATGTAACAACATAAAGAACAGGGTGAAATTACAGGCATACAAAAATGACTTTTCTCAAAGACTGTTCTTTCTAGTTAAGAAAAGAATCAACATATGAATGCTCTTCTATAATTTGAAGAGCACCTTCATGGAAATTTTATTGCATTCACATTTACAGCATTTAGCAGACGCTGTTATCCAGAGCAGCTTGCATTTCCTAATTTCAGGGGCAATATTCCTGAAGCAACTTGGGGTTAAGGGTCTTGCTTAGGGACCCAGTGATTCAGGCTGGATTCAAACCAACGACCTCTTGATCCAGAGGCACCACCAGACCACAATCACCTCACATACTTGTTTGTGCATGTCTTGGCTTTCCCAACACCAAAATTAAGGGGGAAAAGTTTTCAAAAAAAATGAATGAGTACAAATAATGCAACAACAGTATGCAGAACTGATAACAGGAGCAGCAGTCACAGATGGTAGAATTTGGGACAAGAAAATGATTAATCAATGATAAATAATTGAATTTATTCTGACCTGAGTATCTCAAGTTTACTTTGTGAGCTCTTCAGTGCATCACAGAGCCTCTTCACTCCTGTATCCTGCAGGTTATTGTTACTGAGGTCCAGCTGTCTCAGGGAGTTTGCTGATTGTAGTACTGATGTCAAAATTTCACAAGTCCTTTCTCCAATATAACAGTTAGATAGTCTATACAGAGGAAAACACACATTTTAGTTCAAACATGGAGTATGGAATTATTAACATATTTTTCACACTTAACCTGAAAATCTTCAAGTGGATGTCATTTGGAAGTGAAGCTCTGATAAGCACAGTCGGTGACTGACCACATCTGAATAGCAGGTAAATAGCAGACCGTCAAATTCTTGTTGAATTAAACTCATTAACTCATCCCTCACTCAACATGCTATCAGTTACACATGATGAATAAGAGAAAAACATTGAGCCTCATTCACCAATATTTATCTTAAATTCACTCTTAAGAAGGTTAGGACATTTTAATGGTATAATATCATACGACTGTAGGATTGAAGAAAATCCAATAAGCCAATGTTATTATGAATTAGCATAAGAGTGTTCCTGCAGCAGCTGTAGATTCTGTTCTTACCTAGAAACGAACCTTCAATAAGAAAATATTTGGTGAAAGTATCTTTGAGAAAACTGCGTAAGTGGGTCTTCAAAGCAAATTATTTCATAAGAACAGCTGTTGAATGAGGCACAATGTCTGTACATAGCTTAAAGCAGGGGTTTTCAACCAGTGGTCTGTGGCGGCAATGCAGGTGGTCTGTGACGTTGGTGAGCCACGTGGGTTTGTGCCGCGAAAAAACTGTTAGATTTTCTGTTACGTGGGTTGGTTAGTCGTCGTTGCAGTCCTGAGTGTTCAAGTCAACCTTTTCAGTGTCGAGTCCATGACGATCAGTAAGTATGAGGGGCCGTTAGGGACTTAATTCAGAATTACCACGCATACACATATGTGAAACCAAAACCATTCACATACTATACTGAAAACTGCACACACTTACAAGTGAAAGCATTTACATACACTACTGAAACACTCTCACATAAACAACTGAAAATCTATACCTTCACACACACTACTGAAAACCTCTCACACACACTACTGAAAACCTGTCACACACACAGAAGTGAAAACTTCTCACACACACTATTGAAAAGCTCTCACAAATACTACTGAAAAGCTCTCACACACACTAGTAAAAAGTGCTTACATACACAATCTAAAATGTAATTTTTACTAGTGTGTGTGTGTGTGAGAGCTTTTTACCAGTATATGTGAGAGTTTGGTTTCTCAGGTATTGATGGCCTTGCGGTGGCCTTGGCCTCAGAGTTGCAGGTCGTTTCACCGCCGCAGCGTTAGGGACCATCCCTAAACTACTACGCTAAATTTTATAGTACAGGGCTCTCAAGTTTTGAAGTTTGCTTGGAGTGAGATTGAGTTCTTGGTGCGATGTGAATGTCTCACTGGGCGTTGCACCAGTCCCTCCCTCCCAGTGTCCCATCGACCCAGCATCTTAAAAAAAACTAATTCCACTATATCAAATACACGGTTTTATTTACCCTATAACAAAGAAAAACACTATAGTGGCCATTATTCATGCTGTATTCAATAATTTCAACTTAGTGAAAAAATAATTAAAAAAAAAAAAAGAAAAAAGGAAAAACACATGTAGCCCCAAATGGGCCCTTTGAACAGTGGTGGTTATTCTGTCCGTGTGTGTGTGCGTTCATGAGTGATGTTGTGTGTTGTAAGTGTTTGTGGAAGATTTTGATGCCTTGATAACTGATACTGGGGGCTCCCATTTAAAGCACTGTGGTTCAATGTCAGCCATTGATGATGATGATAAATAAATAAATAAATAAATAAATAAAAGTTGTCTTTCTTGGGCTCCTCACCGTTCTGTCAATATGTTCGAATTGATAAAAAGAAGACAATGTTGGCAATGTTGACAATGGGTGTGTGTATGACAGAGGTTTTCATTAGTGTGTGTGAGAGGTTTTCAGTAGTGTGTGTGAGAGGTTTTCATTAGTGTGTGTGAGAGGTTTTCACTTGTGTGTGTGAGAGGTTTTCAGTAGTGTGTGTGAAGGTATAGATTTTCAGTTGTTTATGTGAGAGTGTTTCAGTAGTGTATGTAAATGCTTTCACTTGTAAGTGTGTGCAGTTTTCAGTATATTATGTGAATGGTTTTGGTTTCACGTATGTGTATGCGTGGTAATTCTGAATTAAGTCCCTAACGGCCCCTCATAAGTAAGTTCCTCACATTTCATGCTCATACGAAGTTTATATAGATACATGTTGGGAACATAGTTCATGCGTTTAGAAATACTGCCTAATGTATTAATATGCTCTTTTATTCCTTAAATCATTGTGGAGGTGATGTTATCTGCATTTGTTAGCTTTATATCGTGTTAGCACGTATCCCCGTGTGGGAGGATATGTATGTTGCCGCTATTGCAGGCTGCAGTACCTTATTTGGCCGCCGGAGGGCGACACAGACCGTAATGTAGTTTAAGTTAAAGAGACTCTTTGAATATATTTCATAGACTATTTCTGTTCAGTTGGAGTGTAAATGTGTATTACAGATGCATTATGTACAGCTGAATTTGTAAGCCTTATGTGTATGTATTTAGATTTCATTAATACGAATGTAATTTATGTTTGTTACAGTCAATTTATAAGTGCCAACTTGTGGTTTATTTGTGATTACAGACTCAACAGCCTAAGTTGTCTTGAATTGGACCTAAAATAGAAAGATGCTCGAACCCTAATGTCTCTTGTCATTTCCTGCATTCTGACCATCTTGACCATCTTGATTACTGCATAAACCTTAAAGAATCAGCCGCCACACCTAACACCTCCACAACACAACGGTCAGAAATTCAGAATGAAAGTTCATCCTTCAGTACAGATATCGGTTTACTATTATTCAGCTTCGGAACTCACATGTAAGAACTAACATGTAGGAACAGAATCTACGTACATATGAATGCTCTTCTATAATTAAAACAGCACTCTTACACAAATTTTATTGCATGCATGTTTGTGCATAACTTTAGATTATTGGGTTTTCCTCAATTCTACAGTTGTATAATATTATACTGTTAAAATGTTTTAACTTTAAAAACAAATTGCTGGAAAAAAAAATCATATTAATGAATGAGGCCCAATAATCCAAAAACAGTATGCAGAAATGATAACAGGAGCAGCAGTCAGAGTTAGCAGACATTTTAAAAATTCCAAAGAAAATCCAGCAGAAAGAGAAGCAGAAAATCCCAAAAGAACATCATAATGCACAATACAATAGACAAAAAATCACTGAGAAATCTACACGAACAAGACAAAAGCTAATCTTTCACTTTCCACCAGCCAATGACAACATAAGAATTGAGTGAAAATGCATCACTAATACATAAACTGTATTTATTAGGGGTGATAAATAATTTGGTGGGATAAAGTTTCTCATAAATTGCCTTATTTACACCCCAATAGTGAAACCATTAAATATGAGGGATGTTGTACTTCTCTACAAAATGCCATCCTTTTAATAGTTTAAAGGATGCATAGAGCTCTTGAAAATGATTAATCAATGATTTCACATTAATGTGAAATCGAATTATTGAATTTATTCTGACCTGAGTATCTCCAGTTTACATTGTGAGCTCTTCAGTCCATCACAGAGCCTCTTCACTCCTGTATCCTGTAGGTCATTGTTACTGAGGTCCAGCTGTCTCAGGGAGTTTGCTGATTGTAGTACTGATGTCAAAATTTCACAAGTCCTTTCTCCAATATAACCGTTAGATAGTCTATACAGAAGAAATACACATTTTAGTTCAAACATGTATGGAATTATTAACATATTTTTCACACTCAACCTGAAAATCTTCAAGTGGATGTCATTTGGAAGTGAGGCTCTGATAAGCACAGTTGGTGACTGACCACATCTGAATAGCAGTTAAATAGCAGACCGTCAAATTCTTGTTAAATTAAACTAATTAACTCGTCCCTCACTCAACATGCTATCAGTTACACATGATGAATAAGAGAAAAACATCGAGCCTCATTCACCAATATTTATCTTAAATTCACTCTTGAGAAGGTTAGAACATTTTAATAGTACAATATCATACGGTTGTAGGATTGAAGACCTAGCAACAAATCTTAAATAAGAAAGGATTGGTGAAAGTATCTTTGTGTTATGGCCCCCCTGGACTTTGGCCATACCAGCCCCCTGGACTGTGGTTAGGTGGCCAGCAGATGCTGCCATTTCTGTTTATTTAGTGTATTTGAGTTTTGTCTTGCGTAATCCCTGTCCGTCAAGCCTGGAGCCCCACCTTCCCTTTGTGTCCCACTGGTTGGCCAGTTTTTGTTAGTGTCCCTACCTGTGTTAGTTAGTTTGGTTCAGCCCCTGTTCCTGGTTGGTTTACCCCTTTATTGTTTGATTTGGCTTGTTTATGATTTGGTTTCCCCGTTTGATTGTTTCTTTTCAGTATTTAAGTCAGGTTCTTTCCCCACTGTGTTTGTCTGTCCACTCTCATGCCACCCTTCTCATGTTGGTGTGCTGTCAGTGTTTTTTGAAGCTCAAGAAGAAGAGTTTGGTTTTGTTGGTGGCCCTTGAGCCAGTTTTGTTTGTTTGAAGTGTCTCAATAAAAGATGGCTTGCACAGTGACCTCGCCTTTTGTCATGCCGAAACACCACACCGTGACACTTTGTGAAAACTGTAAGTGGGTCTTTAGCTACAAATGACTTCCTAAGACTGGTCGGTGAGGCACAATGTCTGTACATATCTTAAAGATTAAAATGTGATATTAAAGAAAAGTTTCACATGTAATGATTAATTCAAATCTGAATACAAGATGACCTGCTTTGTCAAAAGAGAGGTCAGAAATGCAGAATTAAAGCTTCTTCCTTCAGTGCTAATATTAATTAGTTAATTATTATTCAACTTTGGTACTCACATGGCGCTCCTACAGTTGCAGATGGCTGGGATGAGTCTCCTGTATCCCTCTTCTGATGTGTTGTACTTACTCAGATTCCACTCATTACGAACATTCTTCGACTTCAGATGCATGTAGCTCACAACTGAGCATTGTAAAGGATGAAGCGGCTTTTTGGAGTATTTATCTGGATTTACAGAGAAATGAAAAGATTAAGATGACAAACATCAAATACAATCATTTACTGATAGTTTTCTACTGATTAAAACCCTTTCTGGTGACCAGTCATAGAACAAGACAAACATTAAATGACCAGCAGAAATATTGGGCCTCATTCACCAATTGTTTTTACAGTTTTTTTACAATCATTTGTCAATACCATTCAAAACACTTCGCCCATTCAGCAAATATATATAGA
Organism: Distichodus sexfasciatus; assembly: GCA_032718565.1. Taxonomy (NCBI): domain Eukaryota; kingdom Metazoa; phylum Chordata; class Actinopteri; order Characiformes; family Distichodontidae; genus Distichodus; species Distichodus sexfasciatus. The sequence goes on from JAVGVS010000080.1 coordinate 1,523,971, forward strand.
CTGAACAGAGAATGTTTTCATTGCTTTCATACAAAATGCATTCAATGACAACATCCTCCAACATTTGTGAACCCTTCTGTCAATGTTCATCAGCAGTGAAATTCTGTACAATTACAATTTTTGCAAGAATTTAGACCCTCTCTTTAAAACAGTTAGCATTCAGTTCAAAAGCTAACAGAACTGAAATGACCTTAGATGGAGGTCTGAGGCATTTCAACATGAAACTACTGTAAAAGAATCAATTACTATCAGTTTGATTTTAGCTGAAAGTTTGCGTTTATTTGCAGCCGTGTTGCCATCTGTACAAAAGTGGTGATGATTACAACATATTCCATATTTGCACAAGAGATTATTCCCTGCTGTATGGCAAGATAACATGTGACACTGATGAAGGTTTATGTCCAAATGCAGAAGGCAAGATTGATTAGCCCTGATAAACTGTATACTTTTGAGGAACTGATGGACACTAGAAAAGCTGCTGGTGCTCAAACTGCTGAAAGCGTTACTGTAATGCAGCTGCAGGTTGTTGTGCTCAATATTAGGCAGCTGGTCATGTTATGGCTGATCTGTGTGTGTATGTGACTGTAAACTGTGACAGTGTGGAATTTGGCAGTTTGCATTTTTGTTAAGGTATTTTTAACTAATTGTAGTCTTTATCTTTTAAAGTATATGTATACGTATAAGAGTGTGTGCTATACTTTTGGCAGCATGAGTCACCTTTGTGTGAAGTGGAAAGTGCTTTTAGTGCATTTTGTACAGAAAGTTAGCTGTCAAGTTTGTTAATTTCACCAAATTATTTAAAAAACTGTAAAATAAAAATGTTCTTAAGCACCACTTACATAGGTTTTAAGAAGACATTCACCAATATTGTCTTTATTTACGTTCATTAATTTAGGTGTTTTATGCTGCATGTATTCATATTAATAAGAACACGTGTTTTAATGAACTCTTCAGAACATAAGTATAGAAAAATGAATTCAGTTACCTTTTAAAATACAAGCTATAAATGCCATAAATAAAACTCCAAAAACTGTAATGATGATAACAGCTATCACCCCAGCATGAAGACCCTTTCCTGGAGGATAGAGATGACAGTGGTAACATATTTAAGAAATTATTTATTTGAATAAATCAATAGACATTCTAAAGAAATTACTAAAAGGAAATAAAGCGCAGGACACATACACTGCTGTATGTCTGAGTGACTGAAGCATCTTTTTTAGTGTCATTCTCTCTTAGTTAATGCTGACAGCACTAAACTAATTTTTAGGGATGTACCGATACCACTTTCTTACAAACCGATAGGAGTACAAGTATTTTTATTTGTGTACTTGGCGATAGCCAGTACCGATACTTCTTAGATTCTTAGATGTAATTCACTGGGAGTCAGATTTTATTTTCTCCTTTGCACATTATAATAAGGCTAAATATCAAATCATTAACATAAGGCTGTTCCACGCCAAAAATAAACAGATCTTTCTGGTTGTAACAAAAAAGTGTCCTCACATTAGGCAAAATGTAAATATAGGCAGATAAAGGAAATGAAATGTACTGCATAGTCAACACAGGTAACTTAAAAGTCAGCAAAACTTACTCTGTTGACACATTCAGGGCTTCAGACAAAAGAAAGAAGTTAGGAGCCTGGTTTATATTTACATTATGACTAATGCTTCCTCGATTCTGATTGGGTAGCAAGAGAGAAGTGATATTGACGAGCAAAGCGCTATTCTAGAAGTTGAACGGATTTCAACTAGAAGCACCCTGAGCGCTGCGGTAAAAAAACAAACAAAAAAAAATGTCCACCAAACGCTTTTTTTGCGCTGAGAGTGGGTCAAAACCTTACTTCCGGAGCACTTTCTCCACGCTTGTTAGTGCTAAGTTACGAAAAGCGTCGGGAATTCCGCATTCGTTCCCATTTCATATAAACATTGTAGCATTTTCTTATGAGTTCGGAAGTTCACTATTTGGCCTCACCGTAACGTGGTGTTCTTTTACTGTCTATGGATACAGCCAGATTTTTATGTTTATTTATTTATTTTCCCCGCAGGGGACGTAGTCACGACGGCCACCTTAACTATAAAGCGTAGCGGGAAACGCTGGGGCTGAGAGTATCTACACATAATTAAAAGCCGTTTCTTGCTTCTTTTAAAAAAAAAAAAATACTTGGATTGAGAGAGACGGTTGCCATTGGCGACTGGAAAGAACAAACTAGGTGGAAAATAAAAAATCTAGTCGCACTGGCGAACACTGTAGTCGCCATCTGGAGCCCTGAATTTAGCACGACCTCTGAACCTTTTGGTTTCTGGATCGTTGTCTCCCCCTAGACATTGAAGTCAGGCAGGACAACAAATTACATCCACCAACTACGACCAGTTTCCGGTAGTAGTGAAAGACCATTGAGTGGTATCAGTGTGTGGTATCGGCAATTTATTTACGAATACGAGTACGCATATTTTAACGAAGTATCGGCCTGATACTTGATACTGGTATCGGTATCAAAGCAAACCTACTAATTTTAGTCTTTTTCTTTTTTTTTTTACTTCATAGCCACTGTCTCTGCATAGAAAAGCTCATCTTATAGAGTTCAGTGTGGTACAAACAAAGAGTATTAGAGGGAAAAATTGTGATGTCTAGTTAATCCTCAACATCATTAATTTCAACTAACAAAAGTAAACAATGTCTTTAAACAATAATATAACAGAAAGTACATAACACTAATACCTCATTCAAACTAAAGTTATACAGGGTTATAAGAATATAAGGATTATTATCTATTTTTTGATAATATTAGATAAATATTAGATTTCTAATGACTCAGTAGAAAATATAAACTTTAATGACTCACCTCTAACTGTGACAGAGAGGGTAATGTCATCATACCTGGAATCTTTTTTAACTAAACACTTGTACTCTCCCTCATCAGAGAGCTGGACTGCTGCGAGTTTCAGTGAGGTGTTGCCTTTATGCAGTTCTTCTTTAAACAAAGATGTTCTCCCGCTGTAGGATTGAAACTGTTCATCATTTTGGTCTTCTTGAAATTCATACAGATGTACTAAATTGTGTGGTGCAGTCATATCTGGTCTGAGCCACTCAATCATCATGTCCACAGCGCTGATGTTGGGTTGGAGAGAGCAGGGCAGAACCAGGTCTGAACCAGCATCAACAATCAGAGTAGCAGCCGGACCCACAACTTTAAAAAGCTCTGTAATCAATCAACATTGGAATGAATGAATGAATGAATGAATGAAGGCCTTTATTTATCACATACAATGTTACATGCAGTGAAATTGGACCCCTCCGACCATACACAAACATCACACTTTGGGGGGACAGGTCAGACGAGAGGTAGCACAGGAAACAAGGAAATATAGAAAACATGAGGAGAGAGGAGGAGAGAAAAAGAGCCCCGCCCAGACTGTCCTTGTAGGGCAGTGTGGGAAGGGAAAAAAAAAACACCTCAGCAACAAAGTACATAAACACATGAAGACATGACTAGCAACAGGGGAGGGGGGAAGAGGGGATGTGGAGGTAGTCCAATGTAGGCAACCGACCTACATTGACCAAATGACCAAATCCCGTTGCAGAGCCGCAAACTTCTCCAAGATGAGATCCAACTTGCGGTCCATAACCACAGTCTAAGTGTTAACAGCTCTGCTCACCACCATTTCAATCCAGCCGGCCAGCCTTGTGGGGTTTTGCACAGCTGTGAGCAGAAACCCAGCAGAAACCCAGTTATCACGGTTTCCAAATAGATAGATGTCTTCCACGTCCTCCAAGGAAAGGGCTGCCAGGCACATGGCGCGCCACTTCTCCCACCCGTCCATCATGTATCCAGCTGCAAATGTTCCTGCAGGACAGTTGGGTTCCCCCGAACCCAAGCTTCTCGTCGAGAAGATGGTGTCAATTGCGTTCAGAGACCAGCTGATCAAATCCATAATTCTGTAGTTCGGAGAGCAGGGCAAAGAGAGTCTCGGAGACAGACACGAAACAGGACAAGACAAGAGAGCCAGCAGGAGAGATAGGGGAGGGAGAGGAGAAAAATGCGACCCCCTTCGTCAAGAGCCAAGGGACTATTGTATTTTCTTTTAATCTAATGTTTATTTAATGCTCAAAGTCAAGATCTTGCATTTCGGCACAGTGGGATTAGGTGACAGCAACACATTTTAATGGCCTAATTCAACAATGAATCAGATGCTCTCACAAAATCACAACGTGCCAAATAATTTAACTGAAATTTTGCTTAAATTGTAACTTTATTAACAACCAAGAATCCAGGTTTAAACCAAGTATCTGGATAATCTGCTGTTATGCACATTTTATACACTAAACAATGTTTGTGTCCATTTTTCAAACTTAATATTTCAGTTGTATGACAAATTTCCTGCCCTGTAGTGTGTTGTCACCTGCCCAGGGTTGGTCAGTCGTGTGCATTGTAGTGCAACACAAACCCCAACTGTGGAAACATATTGCTATTTCTCCAATGTTCCACCAACACATTTAAATCCTCACACTGATAAATAAACATGGAAGAAAAACATTTTTCAGAAGGCAAATACATACCTGAGGTGGTCTCCTTAAAGACAGAGAAAGTCAACAGTGTGACAAATAGGACATTCATCCCTATAAAATAATTTGAATACATTTTCTTCTTTTTCAAGCTTTTCTTCTTGTACAAGCTTTTCTTGAAAGAAAAAAAAAGTTTTATTAGTGAATATAGAATCTCTCAGCACATGAATAGATTATGTATATTATCTATATACTACATGTCATAGAGTTGTATGCTAATGAGTGGTAGACATGAAGGTACAAACAACAGAAAACAAAGAAAACATTTAATCTAAAAACAAACAACAAAAATCAAAATAAGTTGGATTTGATTCATTCTTAAAATCCAAACAGGTACACACAACAAAAGGGGGAAACAACAAACAAAAATGGCATATCATTAACAGCAATTCTTAACTTAAAAGGGGAGAAAAGTGACAAATGATCAAATAAAAAGTGAAACTTACGTCCTGGTTCAGTATCCCAGGGATTGGGAGCTGCTCACTTCAGTGTTACCAAGCACACTTACATCCCCACTATGTTATGATGGATGAACATTCATGTTGCTCAAAAGCACTATGGGATGGAGTGTACACCACTAGGCAGATTTCAATTAGGCAAGAGCAAATAGAGTGGAAGTGAAACTGAAAATGAAAGTGAGTGGTACCCAAAAACCTGAATAATTTAACCAAAGTAATATATAGGCAGCATTTATTACATTCAAACAACACAAAACATATGAATACACGTTCTCACGTGTAATTAGTCTCACATGAAGCAAAATGTCATCCAAAATTCAACAGATTTTTATTCAGTTCTTTTTTTCAATCCCTCTAGTTACTATTTTCCCCCTTTCCCCCTTAAACTAAACTGGATCTAAGAAAAACCAGAGCCCTCAAAAAATCAAGCCGAGTGTGTGTTTTCTTTGGTGTAATAGGACCTCAGTGCTGCACATGATAAGCCGAAGTGAAATTGATCCGCATTCTTTCTTTTATTCATACACGTAAATACATATTAAATTCTTAATAACATGATTTTTTTTTTCCAAATCAAACTTTTATCGGAATGCATTAAGTTCTGTATTACTAACGCTGCACAAAAATAATTTTAAAAATCCTTACCGGAGAAGGGAATATGCAGTAACCACTTCACAACATTTTGATGATACTTTCTTTCTTTCATTTCAATTAATTAAGAAGAAAGAGGGGAAAAGATTTATCATGTGCACGCCACGTAGTCTGTTGTAGTCAAGACCACCTAAACCGAGACCAGGGCGGGGCGAGACCGAGTCAACACTGCACCAATGCACATTTTACACTACATGCTGTCTAATGTCATACAAGTCTAATGCTGCATTCCAGAAAGCTGAGATGCTCACCTTATTCCACTTGAAGTGTACTATTTACGACCTCAAAGTGTTCCCAGCGAATATAAATAATTAAATAAACATGGCCGACCGCGACAAGTTACCCACTGAAAGATGCCAAGTTCTTGGGGGAGGGGTTTAGGAAGTGATTATTAGGGGTCCAAGCATGACCTGCTTATGGACCCCTCTTGAAATCATTCTGTTTCTTCTTCTTCTTCTTCTTCTTCTTCTTCTTCTTCTTCTTCTTCTTCTTCTTCTAACTCTTATTATTGTCTCCGCTAAAACTAATTGTGCAGCTTGAACCGTAAGAACGCGGAAAAACGTAGCGCCATAGGCCAAAAACGCAGAGTTTGTTGAATCCGGGATTGGAATTGAGTTGCGTTTTGTAAAAATGTGACCGTTAATTCACGTCATGTTATTGTTGTCATTTCATTGTTGCACGTTTAAAATTCTCCTTTACATGGTCACGTTACAATTGTCACACACAGCTAAGGACACTTCTAGCAGTGGACAGAGAGCGTTCAGACAAAAAATAGCAACTAATCCTACTAAAATGTTGCAATCATAGTCACTTAAAACGCACATTTACAATTCTCCTTTGCTGTCTTCAGGTGGAGTTCTGCCCCGATGTGTGCACACGAATATGTCCGGGATTTCATTCTATCTTTTATTGGATCTGCGTTAAACATAATCATCAGTCGCTGTGAATCAAGGCTGTCTTGCTTAGTTTAGCTTTGTCTCAAAGACTGTCCGACATGTGGGAAGAGATTTGCCAAGATTTTTCCGTCAGATGAATTTCTGCGCTCTCACAACTCATGTAATTTAAATTTAAAAATCACCCTTCAACACCTTAATTAACTTCAAAATTAGGGCTGGGCAATACGACCTAAAAGTAATACTGTATTGCATTAGTTTAAAGCCATATTGTGATGCACAATATATATTGCTATATAGTCTCTCATTCTCAAAGCATGCCTGCTTTGTAAGCTGCAATTTCCTTTCGCGAGGTAGATAAAACATACCACCTTTTTTCACAGTCCTCAGCTGAACGCCTCGTCTGAGGTGATGCAGCATTTATGGAGCTTGCAATAGCCTCCCAAGCTTTTCTTTTCTCCTTGCTGGTTACGGTTGGGCCAAACTTGCCCTGCACTACCTCCTTCCATTTGAGCACCAACTGTGCCAAGAGCACCGTTTCGTCTGCTGTCCAGTTGGGTTTCCTTTTAGACTCCATTGTTTTGCTATGACTTCTGCCTTTGACCCGTAATATATACAACATATGCATCTATTTGTGGAAATGGATTGGTGACGTGTTTGGTAGATTTTAGTACAAACAATTAATGGTAGAATTGAAAAAAGGCGTTCTGAAAGAAGCCCTAGATGAAGGGTTTGATGTCAGTAATATATTCACTGTGCAGCTCCTCTAATGGTTGAACTCAGTATTTGGGGCGGGATTTTATTTGTAGTTCTCATTTCACCATACGCAAGTGCTGGCTCTGTCGGCACTTAGGAATCGGGTTTAGACTTTGCTGAAAGTTACTTTTAGCATCTTTATATAATGCTCTTAGCTCCTACTTTTTGCTAAGAATTTTTGAACTCTTAAGTCAAAGTGTACAACCATTCTTGAGGCCAATCTTAAGAAGTTTTATACATACCGGCCCAGATGTAAATTCAAAGAGGAGCTGAGGATTTTTTTTTCCCAATGTGCATACAGTACATAAAATGTGCTATATTAGACTACAGATTATAGTAGACTTCCTAAATTATCATTTTATTTCCAGATGCATGCATGTTAATGAAATAAATAAGCTAAACAACCGTACAATTATTTTGGCTATTCAGGCTAGGAGCTGAAGCTCCTGTAAAATCACGCACTTAGGACAAGGCAGTAGTAAAAATCATGTCCATGTTTTTTTTTTTTTTGGTGAACAGAACAAGAGATAAGGAGTGGAGGCGTGAAAAGACACAGGCAAAGACACAGAGAAAATACAAAATTTTCAAATTGTGTTATCTTTCTACCTATTCAAGATTCTTTTCGCTAAATACTTAGATGCTTCTTGAGGATAGAGTAGGTTATTCTATCTGACACAGTCTTACTGAGGAGCCATAGTTAACCCAAAACCCAGCATACAGAGGAAGAGTGAATGTGGAGTGGAATGTGTGTAAATGGATCAGTGTGTGTTTATCAGAGGAGACACTGTAGTAGGACAGAGTGCCAGCCGGCCAGTCCAGATACACTCCTACTCTATTGGAGCTGGAGTTGGGAACTGGTATGACAATCTCTTTGCTTTTGTACCTAGCATGGAATTTGTTATAATTGTAGAACAGGTTCCAAGAGATTATATTGTCTCCAAACACACTCTCTCCTTTTCTTTTAATTCCCTTATATGTCACTGCAAAATCAACAGCTCCACTCCACTCAACCTCCCAGTAACAGCGTCCAGTCAGACTCTCTCCACACATTATCTGAGGACACTCATCAAATCTCTCTGGATGATCAGGATACGACTTTTCCCGCTCTCTCACATGCGTCACCATCTTGTTACTTTCAGACAGAGAGAGTAGTCTGTGTGCTGTGTTTGGGTTCAGCGTGAGTTCACATGCATCTGCACACATCAAGAGAGACACATCAACATACAGTCAAAGTAAAAAGTATGTGAACCCCTTGGAATTTTTTTATATTTATGTCTGAATCTAATATAAAACATAGTTGTATCTTCATGTAAGTCACAACAATAAACAAACACAGTGTCCTATAACTAAAGATATACAGATTTTCAGAGAATTTTTGACCATATTGTATAAATCATTCCAACTGTGAAAGTGAAGGTTGGAAAATGTAAGTGAACCCCAAGCTAAAGACTTTTTAAAAAGCTCATTGCTGTCAGAATTTAGCACACCTGGAGTCCATTTAATGAAACGAGTTCAGGGGTGTGGCCTAGAATGACTTTGGTTGATAAAAACCACTGAAAGGTTTGAGTTTGGGCTTTTGTCAAGAAGCATATCTGGATGGGAATCATGCCTCACACAAAAGAGCTGTCTGTGTTTGTGTGTGTGTGTGTGTGTGTGTGTAAAAGAGTGAACTTACATTTCCTTAGTCCTGGTCTAAGTCTGATACTCCCTGCAAAATCGAGCCTACAAAATCAAAATACAGGTTTTCACATTGTATTTTTAAAAATCTCTCCCTCTCACATACAGTCAATATGAAAGGTATGTGAACCCTTTGGAATTTTGTAGTTTTCTGCATGACTTGGTCATAAAATATGATCTGATCATCTAAGTCACAGGTACTGATATACACAATGAGCTTAAGCCAATAACACACAAAAAGTTCTACTCTTACATGTCTTTATTATACAAACGTATTCAGCATTCACAGTGGTAGTGTAAAAGTAAGTGAACCCTTAGGGTTAATAACTGGTTGACATTCCTTTGGCAGCAATTACCTCAACTAGGCGCTTCCTGTAACTACAGATCAGACTTGCACATCGTGTGGGGGGAATTTGAGCCCATTCTTCCCTGCAAAACTGCCTTAACTCTTCCATATTCTTTGGTTGTCTTCTGTGTATTTCTCTCTTCAAGTCATTTCATAGCATCTCAATAGGATTGAGATCTGTGCTCTGACTGGGCCACTCCAAAAGGTGGATTTTGTTCCTCTGAAGCCATTGTGCTGTGGATTTACTGCGATGTTTGGGGTCATTGTCCTGTTACATCACCCAGCCTCTTCTGAGCTTCAGTTGACGGACAGACATTCTCAAATTATCCTGAAGAATTTGCTGATAAATTTGGGAATTCATTTTCCCCTCAATGATGGCGAGCTGTCCAGGCCCTGATGTAGCAAAGCAGGCCCAAATCATGATGTTCCCTCCACCACACTTCACTGTAAGCATGATGTTTGATGTTGATATGGAGTGCCCTTTTTCGCCAAATGAAGTTCTGCTTGTCCCTCCCGAATAATTCAATTTTAGTTTCATCACTCCACAAAAGATTTTCCCAATACCATTGTGGAGTGTCCAAGTGCTCATTAGCAAACTTCAGGCGTACAGCAATGTTCTTTTTTGACAGCAGTGGCTTGCTTCTTGGTGCTGTGCCATGGACTCCTTTCTTGTTCAGTGTTTTGGGTATTGTTGATTCATAAACACAGATGTTAGACAGTTCTAATGACTTCTTCAAGTCATTCACTGTCACTCTAGGGTTCTTCTTTACCCCAAAGATGACTTTGTGTTGTGCTCTTGGGGTCATCTTGGCAGGGGGCCCACTTCTAAGCTGAGTAGCCACAGTACCAAATTGTCTCCATTTATAGACAACTTGCCTAACAGTAGACTGATGAATATGTCAAATCTTTGAGAAGACTTTGTAACCCTTTCCAGCCTTATGTAAATTAACAATTCTTGATGGTAGGTCTTCAGACAGCTCGTTTCTGCGAGGCATGATTCCTATTCGGATATGCTTCTTGACAAAAGCCCAAACTCAAACTTTTCAGTGGTTTTTGTCAACCAAAGTCATTCTAGGCCACACCCCTGAACTCGTTTCATTAAATGGACTCCAGGTGTGCTAAATTCTGACAGCAATGAGCTTTTTAAAAAGTCTTTAGCCTGGGGTTCACTTACTTTTTCCAACCTTCACTTTCACAGTTTGAATGATTTATACAATATGGTCAAACATTCTCTGAAAATCTGTATATCTTTAGTTATAGGACACTGTGTTTGTTTATTGTTGTGACTTACATGAAGATACAACTATGTTTTATATTAGATTCAGACATAAATATAGAAAATTCCAAGGGGTTCACGTACTTTTTACTTTGACTGTACATGCACTTGCATGTACTGTATGTTCACATGGCTCATTCACAGACTCAACATACCTAAGTGTTTTTAGTCTAGCAGAAAGCAGCTTTGCTCCTGAGTCTCCTTGGTTGTTAAAAGACAGATCCAGTTCTTCCAGGTGTGAGGGGTTTGAGCTCAGAGCTGAAGCTAACAAAGAACAGCCTGCATCTGTGACTAAGCAAAAGGGCAACCTGGACAGAGGAAGATGAAAAATAGGGGTGCTGTGAGGCAAGGATGGACAATCCTTGAGCAAGTTTGACTCTTCAATAGGATGTGAGGAACTTTGTCTAAAGGTGTGGAGGTTTATCACAGTTTCTGCACATACTTTTTTATTTGAATAAGTGCAAGAGTGTAAGCAGGAATCAACCATGTAACACAATATTGGATACATCTTGTGCACATTTTTGTATGGAATGGATGATGAGAGTAGGCAGTGTCTAGTTGTAGGATCATTAACCTCAATTAGTGTCCAATTAAGTTGCACATTAGCACACATCAAGGCCACACTTAATATCAGATAATTCAGGTGCACAGACAAGTTGCGGGAAGGATTCAGACATGAAAGGCTGTAAGACAGCTCACCCAAACACAAGAGTTTTGTAAAGACAAACAAGGGAAATAGCCATAATTTGTTATAACAGTTAATCAACATTAACAGTTTATCTTCCATCTCACAAGAAGCTTACTCTGCTGTCAAATATAATGTGCGTTCATCTATTACATAATGCATTTACTTGTTAGAGTTTATTTATCATCAACTTTTTTTTTTGGAAAGCCAACCACAGTGTGTTTTTTGTAGATGGAATGACATTGCTCCACACTGAAGTCGAGCCTTGTTTATGTTCCCTGAATGAAATGACAAAAATCTAACCTGAGTGTCTTCAGTTGGCATTGTGAACTCTTCAGTCCATCAGAGAGCAGCTCCACACCTATGTCCTGCAGGTTATTGTTACTGAGGTCAAGCTCTCTCAGGTGGAAGTTTGCAGATTGGAGAACTGATCCCAAATTTCTACAAGCCTTTTCTCCAATATTACAGCTAGCTAATCTGCAATACCACAGTAGGTATAAACACTGTTACACAACACACATACACATAAAGCTAAAACGATGAACATTTAGTGTCAACACTCCTTCAAATGAACATATCAAGTCTCAAATTTCTTAGCAGTTCTTTCTGAGACAGAAGCGCAAATACATTAACGTTTTACATTTAGAGCATTTAAAAGATACTTTTATCCCGAGTGACTTCAATTTTCTAATTAAGGGACAGTCTCCCTGGAGCAACTTGGTGTTAAGGGTACTGATCATGGGCCCAGTGGTGATTCCGCCAATCTTATGTTCACCAACACAGAGTTACAGTCACTGCCTACAGACCACTGCATACAGCAGAAATGTGTGTGTGTGTGTGTGTGTGTGCGTTATCATCATCTCCGTGTTCTTACCAGAAACAAAGTTTCATAATCTGATGTTTACACTTCCATGGACACTCCATGTTTGCTGTGTACATACAAACTCACTCTGCTGCACTCCTACCACTAATGTGTGTTTAATTTTAGTAGTAATTATCAGGTGTGGAATTAAGAAAACTCACCTGAGGATCTCAAGCTGTGATCCCATCAGTTCATTAAAGAGTGTGTCCATTCCATTTAGATCATTGTTACTGAAATCTAGATCTTTAAGGGTACATGTTTCTGTTTGCAGAGCTGTTGTGAGAGACTGCCAAGAAACTGCATCAAGTTTACAACCAGCTAACCTACAACGTTGGAGAAAAGGCATTACAGACTTAGATTAAAATGAGTTTGTGGGATCATAGAAAGAGTTGATGAACCTGACAATCAGAATACAGCAAAATTAATGCTTCAAAATATTACTTTTAATGGTACATTTACTGTATTTTTGCTTTAAGACAACATCCATATCAGCCATCAGTCAACCAGGTGCCAGCTTTGTGGCACAAAATTTATATTTTGGCAAGTATTTGTCCTGAATAAAAAGCAATAGAACTAATTATATTTTTTGTAATTTACATGACTGTGCAGAAGCACAGTGCACCACAACTTCTGCATTTGATCCATCAGTGAAAGAGCAGTGTTGCACCTGGTGGGCAGCGTCCGGGGAGTATCTTACGATCAGGACGAACACTCTAACTGTTACTAGGGATAGGTACTGAAACCCGGTACTTACCTGGGCCCGGGGTATTTTTTTAAAGATCGGAATATCGATAGACTCTGACGTTAACAGTGATGCTTTTGGAACTGGAGAAAGTAATCTTTTTTTTTGTTACTATGTAAAATAATCTTTTCCAGTTTATCTGACCAGCTCCCTTACTGATTAAGACGCTACGCATTCTCATGCATGGGCACTGTGCGTTATGCACCGGGAAACTCCAAGAGAGTCTGGCTGCAGACCTCCTCTGTGGGTAAATCTCCTCTGTCAGTATGTCTCCTCTTAGGGAAAGGAAATGACATCATACAGTACTGTGCAAATGTTTTAGGCAGGTGTGAAAAAATGCTGTAAACAAAGAATGCTTTCAGAAATATAAATAATGATTGTTTATTTTTATCAATTTAAAAAATCCAAAGCGAGCGAACAAAAGTAAAATCTAAATCAAATCAATATTTGGTGTTACTACCTTTTGCCTTCAAACCAGCATCAATTCTTATAGGTACTACTTTTATTATGCTCATATACATAGATCTGCCATAGCTTTATGACCACCGACACGTGAAGTGAACAAAAATTATTACTTGGTTACAATGGCACATGGAAAGCGTAAGGATTTTTAGTCACAATTAAATTGCAGAACTATTGTACCCAACTGTATATACAGTATATATACTGCATATACAACATTTTTTTAAATTTCACTTTTTTCCCAAAAAGAACGAGTATTCGAACAGAAAATTCCTGAGCTCAGTTCATAAAACTGCCATTTAGTAACTAATGGTTTTATAGCAGAAATAAATGACAAAAATCTGACCTGAGTGTCTCCAGTTTACAGTGTGAACTCTTCATTCCATCAGATAGCAGCTCTACTCCTGCATACTGCAGGTCATTTTTACTGAGGTCCAGCTCTTTCAAAGAGCAGTTTTCTGATTGCACAACGAATCCCAGATTCTCACAAGTATTTTCTCCAAGATTACAGTAGGATAGTCTACATACGGGGAAAAACAGTACAGATTTAGTCTAAAATCAAAGTATGGAATTAAGTATGGAAGGTTTTTGGCGATAATCAGTATGTGTTAAAATACTGCCTGCTGTTCTATACAGTATTATATACTAGGGAAATAAGTATGTAAGAATAATTAATGTCGTGAGTTACTATCTGATATAATAAAACATAATGAATTCATAAAATAATCCTTAAGTAGTCTAATGGCATAATGGTTTATTAGAGATTAAACAAAAAATATGACCTGAGTGTCTTCAGTTTATTCTGTGAACCTTTCAGTGCATCACAGAGCAGCTCCACTCCTGAATCCTGCACATTATTGGAACTGAGGCTCAGTTCTACAAGACAGCAATTTTCTGATTGTAGAACTAATCGCAGATTCTCACAAGTCTTTTGCCCCAGATTACAGTTAGACAGCCTGTACATGGAAAAAACAATTATGGAATTATGTTGTAAGGAGTAATTCAGGTTTTGGCATAACATTACATATTAGTTGGTTGCAGATAATTTCATAATAGCACATTTGCATAGTTTAAATGTTATCAAGGTGTATGTAACTTTACAAACTGATGTCAAATTTTAACCATTTTAACATAAATTTATTATTCAGACACAATTAAGCAGTTTTTATAAAGATACTGACAAGCACCAGTGTATTCTAATTAAAGGTTTGTTCAAAATCTACAACAATACAGAATCTACTGTATGTAGGAATGCTCTATAATGACTTTAATTTGAAGAGCACTATTACACCAATTTTATTGCATGTATGTTTTACTGCACACATATCTTCGATTTTGCATTTTACAAGTCAATGACAACACTAGACGTTAGGGAAAATGCATAACTAATACACATCTTTATTAGGGGTAATAAATCATTTTGAGAGGGATAATGTTTCTCAAAAATGGAAACCATTAAATTTGATGTTTGTTATACATCTCTACAAAATGTCATTTTAATATATTAAAGAAAGGGATGTGTAAAGTGCTTGAAAAATGATAAATGATTTAACACCTTACTGATTTTATTCTGACCTGAGTATCTCCAGCTTACAATGTGTGTTCTTCAGTCCATCGCAGAGCAACTCCACTCCTGAATCATGCAGGTCATTGTTACTGAGGTCCAGCAGTATCAGGCATGAGTTTGCTGATTGTAGTACTGATCTCAGATTCTCACAAGTATTTTTTCCAATATAACAGTTAGATATCCTATACAGAGGAAAATATACTTTTTAGATCAAACACTGTGTGTGGAATTATATTAATATATTTGTCACACCCAACCTGAAAATCTCAAGCTCAAAATCTTCAACTGGACGACATTTGTAAGTGAAGCACTGATAAGCACAGTTGATGACTGACTACATCTAAATAGCAGGTAAATAGCAGATCGTAAAATTCTTGTTAAAATTAGAGATGCATTTCCACAAGAAGCTGCCAGTGTGATTGTTCAAGTTTGAAGCTCTGATATGAAAACTGGCCGAATAGAACGACTTAAATGCATTGAAATGAATGGGGAAAGAACAAGCGATGACAAAACCAAGAAAAAGACGAGTGCAGGTTAAACCAGATTGAGATGCGTGTTCAGTGTAGTGGCCTGTGGTGGCATAAGAACTATGTTGTTTCCAGTTCCGAATCCCATGTATTCTTAATGGGAGAAAATGAATGGGTTCCTATGGGATAAATAAACAACAGAAAAAAAGAGAGAAAAAGAGCACAGAACATCCGGTACTTCTAGACAAGCCAGGTAGGTTGCAGTTGTAGAGTATGATGGCACTGGAGGAGAATGGGATTCTGGTTCCATCATGTTGAATTCTTTTAAAAATCTTATGCAGTTAATTAGCATATTTTCTTCTTCACCTATGTTTTATAACCCTGTTGACTTTTTGCAACAAAATGTTTGATTAGTCAATGATCATGCCTCAATAGTTTGGCTATTTCAAGAATGCTGAATCCCTCTGAAAGGCATTTTACAATTGACAAATTGACATTTTTGATCCAATTTGCATTTGGTAAACAATAATAATGAAACACATCTCGATATGGGATCTTACTCACTTTAGGCAACACCCTCCTTAATTATACAAATACATAACACCTGAGAATTCTTAAATCCAATAAGCATTCAAGTTTATAATGCTTGGGGTTGGAAAATATGCCCAGAAATAGAGGTAAGGTCAAAAAAAATTCACATAATTCTGTACACAGTGTAATAAACCTGAGGCATTAACTCATGCCTCAAAAGTCCACATGCTACTTGCTACACATGATAAATAAGAGAAAAAACTATGGATTTCATTCACAAATATTTAAATTTGTAATGTTATGCATTACAACATCCATGCAATAGAGTTTGCATAACATTCACAAATATTTAAATTTGTAATGTTATGCATTACAACATCCATGCAATACAGTTTGCCTACTAGTGTTCTGCAGCAGCTGTAGATTCAAAAATAAGAAAGGATTGATGAAAGTAACTTTGTGAGAAGTGGGTCTTCAGAGCTGGTGAATGAGGCACAATTTCTGTACATAGCTTACAGATTAAAATGTGATATTAAAAAAAGGTTCCACACGTAATGATTTATCTATCATAAGTCTTAATTCAAGATTACCTGCTTTGGCAAAAGAAAGGTCAGAAATGCTAAATTAAAGTTTTCCCTTCCTTCAGTATTATTATTATTTGAGCTTTGGCACTCACATGGCGTTCCTACAGTTGCTGATAGCTGGGATGAGTCTCCTGTATCCCTCTTCTGATGTGTTGTACTTACTCAGATTCCACTCATTACGAACATTCGTTGACTTCAGATGCGTGTATCTCACAACTGAGCATTGTAAACGATGAAGTGGCTTTTTGGAGTATTTATCTGGATTTACAGAGAAATTAAGAGATTCAGATGATAAACATCAAGCAGAACCATTTATTAACATAGAGATGTTTACTATCTATTAAAACCTTTTCTGGTGATTAGTCATAAAACACAACAAACATTAAACATAACATTATATGACCAGCAAATATATTGGGCCTCAGTCAGCAACGTTTCATAAGGAGAAATTTGTTCCTTAAACTCCACTAACATAGATATTAAGAATATTCTGACATTCGCTAATGTTTTCTTTATTCACTGCTGAAGAGCACTATTACACAAATTTTACTGCATGCATGTTTGTGTAAAACTATTGTTTATTAGATTTTCTTTAATTCTATGGCTGTATAATATTACACTATTTGAATGTCAACTTTCTTAAGAACAAATTTAAGAAAAATTGTGAGGAAACATTAATGAATGAGGCTCATTAATTAAGCTTTACTATTTAAGGGTGTCTAGAAAAAATCATTTATTTCACTGTTTTATTCTGCATGTATTCCAATCAATCCGAACACATGAAGTGTTTAGAAGTGTTTAAAGTATTACCTTTTAAAATACAAGCTATAAACAGTATTAATAAAACTCCAAAAACTGTAATGAGGATAACAGCAATCTTCACAGCATCAAGACCCTTTCCTGGAGGATGGAGATGACAGTTTTATAATGGTAACATATTTAAGAAATTATTTCTTTGAATAAAACTTAAAAAATATCTATTAATGAAATAAATTAATAAATAGAAATTAAGAAATTAAGTGCAATATGCAGTATCTTTTTTTGTGTAATTCTGCCTTAGTTAATGTTGACAGCACTAAACACAATTTTATCTTTTTAAAACACATAGCCACTGCCTCTGCATAGAAAAGTTCACTCTATCTTAGGGAGTGCAGTGTGGTATAAACACACTGAGTATATAAGGGAAAAGATAACAATGTCTACTTAAATTTCAGCATAAACAATATCATCAATATCATCCAACAAATGTAAATAGCTTCTTTAAAACGATAAATGATTTACCAGAAATGACAAAACACTAATACCTCATTCACACAAAATTAGTTACGCTGGATTATAAGAATATTAGAATGATTTGTAATGGTATAATCTTACATTTCAAGATTTCTAATAACTCAGTAGAAAATATACACTTTAATAACTCACCTCTAACTGTGACAGAGAGGGAAATGTCATCATATCTGAAATCTTTTTTAACTAAACACTTGTACTCTCCCTCATCAGAGGGCTGGACTGCTGAGAGTTTCAGTGAGGTGTTGCCTTTACGCAGTTCTTCTTTAAACAAAGATGTTCTCCCACTGTAGGACTGAGACTGCTCATCATTTTGGTCTTCTTGAAATTCATACAGATGTACTAAATTGTGTGGTGCAGTCAGATCTGGTCTGAGCCACTCAACCATCATGTCCACAGCACTGATGTTGGGTTGGAGAGAACAGGGCAGAACCAGGTCTGAACCAGCATCAACAATCAGAGCAGCAACTGGACCCACCACTTTAAAAAGCTCTGTAATCAATAATATTTGGACAGATTGTATTGTATTTTCTTTTCATCTCATCTTTGTTAAATGCTCAAAGTCAAGATCGTGCATTTTGGCACAGTGGGATTAGGTGATAGAATTCATTTTAATTTCCCAATTCAACAATAAATCAGATGCTCTCAGCAAATCACAATGTACCAAATGATTTTACTGAAATTTTGCTTAAATTGTAACTTTATTAACAACCAAGAATCCAGGCTAAGACCGAGGATAAATCACATATCTTCTTATTTCTTAATATAACTCATCATTTATTTCTGTTCTTAAGTCCATATTATACACTAAAAATGTTTGTGTCCATATTTTAAACTTAATATTTCAATTGTATTTTCCATCAAACTGACATATGTCATTATATAAAGCAATTTGTGAGTTAAGATTTGCACAATATAAATTGTTGAGGAGCTAGAGTTGAATAAATCAATTCATATAAATATTACTTACTCTATTTAAACATTACCACTTCAGTTGAATAATATAAACTTATTTTAAATTCAAATTGATTCACTTCTGGATTTTTTAAAACTTGGTATGAATTTCTTTCATATGTTTATTAAAGTATTATTTTGTATATGCTAAATGTGTGTTTTTATATAAGATCTACTAGAATTTGCTTATATGTAGTCAATTTTCTGCATATTGCATTAAACAAAAACAAAACATTTAAAACTCAAGAAAATCACAAGTATTTTTGCACTGGTTTGAGTTAATATAATTCAATAACTGTAACATTTTCAAACATATAACATTTCCTGACCATAAGCCCAAGTGTAAAAACATATTGCTATTTCTTCAGTGTTCCACTAACACATTTAGATCCTCCCATTGGTAAATAAACGTGAAATAAAATCATTTTACATACCTGACGCAGTCTCCTTAAAGACAGAGAAAGTCAACAGTGTGACAAAGAGGACTTTCATTGCTGTAAAATAATTTGTATAATTATTAAAATCTCTTAATTTCTCTGTAAAATACATTTTCTTCCTTTTATTTTTATGTACAAGTTTTCTTAAAAGAAAAAAAATGTTATTAGTGAATGTAGAATCTCTCAACACACGTATCGCTCATGTATATTATTATCTATATATGTCATGGAGTTGTGTGGTAACAAGGGGGCACAAAAGCCCAGCAAACAAAGAAAAATGCTGAATCCAAAAATGGACCAAATAAGCTTAATTTGAATCACTCTTATAATCCAAACAGGTTCACACAACAAAAACAACAAAGATGGCATCTCTAAAGGGAGACAGGTGACATGATTAAATCAAAAGTGAAACTGAAGTCCTGGTTCAGTAGTCCTGGGATTTGGAGTGTTGTAGAGGCTGGTTAGCTATATTATACAATCAAAATCTTTTCATGCATTCCCACTTGCAATTGCTAAGTATTCAGAGCACTGTTGACTTTAATGTTACCGAACACACGTTATGATGAACACTCATATCTGCTCCACTGTTCAGTGTCTCCCATGCCTATATTACTGCTCTACCTTACTGTACTGTCAGTGTACTAAAAGTACAAAAACAAACTCCAATTGATTGTCCTCAATTGGAAAATCAATCAAAAAGTTGTGTTACCTTTGTTTGAAGTTCTTTTAATTTTCTGAGAGAAATTTCAGATTCAGCTTCATCTTGAGTATTTCCATATGTGTGGTTTCGACAGACTGAACTGAATTCTTTCAGCACTTTCATTTTCTTGAGGAGAACAAACCAGTTAGAGCGCAATTTACTCACATTACATCTCAACCAAATTTATGTGGATATGTAGGGTGGGATTTCAGAGTTTTTTGACAAGCCAACTGTCTCTTAAAATATGAAAAGTTACTTGTCCTCAAAAGAGAAAAATATTTTAAAGTTGATATAAACGTTAGTATAAAATCCATGGTTTATTTGAAAAAATGAATATTGTAAAATGATTTGCTCTTTACTGAGATTAAAGTTAGGATTAGGGTTAGACATAACGGGCCAGTTTCCCAGTCGAGGATTAAGCCTAGTAGTAGACTAGCTTTGGGTTTGAATGGTAAATCTCCATTAGTACTACAATTTAGTCCAAGACTAGGCTTAGTCCTCGACTGGGAAATTGGCCCAACTAGTTTTATTTACATAAAGTCATTATTATAGGCTAAGATACAAAGATATCAAGTTGTGTCCTGTAGAAAACTAAAGCTATAAATGTGTATTGTTGCAAGTTATTCAGATGGTTCCTGGTTCCACAAAACAAGATAAGTCACATTCCACATATGGGACTGGATAAATACACAAAACAATCAATGGTAATACTACAAAAATACAGTAATTTGTTTTAATGAACTAATGAAGCCATGCCTTTATTTAGTTAATTGCAGAATAAAAAGAACAGAGACAAAGATTTATTTGATTTGGGAAGCTATTTAAACATTTTGTTTTAAACAACACTACCCTGATGGAAAAATGCCCATGCACAGACATAAATTATAAATAATACTCATTATGCACATTCATTCATTCATTCATTCATTCTGCAAACCGCTTAATCCCAACTGGGGTCATATATAACCTTATACGATTTTCTCTATTTTATGTATATATTTTAGTTTATCATAAGATTTTTAACTTAACCTGTAAAGCAAATAATTCTAAATTCTATTTTTGATTTGCACTGTCTTTGGATCCTTCAGGGTACATTTCACTACATGTTGTACTTGTATAACTATGTATGTTACAAATAAAGAAGCTTGAATCTTTGTAAATACAAGTGGATTTTTTAAATCAAAATTTACAGAATGTTATTTTCCCCTAAATGCTTCAACTCACTAATAATTTTCCATTGGTAAACGTTGGTTAAGTTCCTAAATCTTTATATGAATAGCGTATTAGGGAAAACCACTAGGCGGCGCATTAACACGTTTCGAAAGCACGGACACACACACACACACACACACACACACACACACACACACACACACACACACACACACACACACACACACACCCCCTTGTACTTATATAGTAGTGAGGACCTCCACTGACTTCTATATTACTGTATGTAAATAATACTACACCTAACCCTAAACATAAGCCTAACCATAACCTCAGTAACCAAAAGCTAATCTTTCTACACTTTTATTTTTACAAATAAACTTGTACTTGTTTTGTAAAAGCAGTTTAAAGAAGTGATGAGCACTAAAAAAATGTCCTCACTGCTGGTTAAAAACTCATTTTGGATCTTACTAAGTAGCAAGTCCAAGAACACACACACACACACCCGTATCTTGCTATCTTTGACTCTCATAATGACTAGACGTAAATAATACAACACCAGTGTAGTGTAGTGAAGTGAAGTTTAACCTCAGTAACCAAAAACAATCCTTTTACTCATTGTTTTTCAAACAGATAATATAACTTTTAAATAGAAAAACAAGCATTTATGATATAATACAAAAAGACCGATCCCCACAAACAAAAATGCGTTCACAAAAAAACCCTGAAAAACCTCACATTTTCCTTCCTATCTTTTAGGGGACATTCGGGTCCTCGTAAAAACCTTCCTGCTAGAGTACAGAAACCTGCCCCAATCCACCCACTCTCACACAAACTAAGAGTTATAATATCCTTTCGAGGATTAGATTATTGTGCTTGTGGTAAATAGTGTATAATAACAAGACTGCAGCAGGAAGGTTTTGCCCCCTGCAGATGCCATATTTATCCCCCTTCTTTCCGCCCCTCAGATCTTAAGCCCCGCCCCTTATCTCTTCCAACCTCTTCCACTATTTCCGTTCTCGTCGTGCCAGGAAAAAAAAGATTCACGATGGAGGTCATTTAAAGTGTTAAAAGTTGGATGTTGGTTTTTAATGAAGTTTAGTTTTCGGTTACAGTTTCCCGACCAGCAGCTTCTCTCTCGGAATTCGTGTCCACAATGACTGTAGCGTTTAATATATAAGGTCAAAAAAGTACAAAAGAAAGTTACTTTGTAAGTTATCTTCGGAATCGGGATCTAGAACACGGGCGTCGAGGGTTTTTTAAAGTCTGCAAAAAAAGGGTGAGTGGGTTTATTTAAAAACTTTAAATACGTTGAGAGTAATAGTTTTATGTAGTTTTGTTTCCATTTTCCCTCGTGATTTGTTGTTAACTCGCGCGCGTGAGCGATGTGTAACGCTTTTAGGACAATATATCGTTTATTATATCTATCGATTTATAAGTGTTTTTATGGTGGATGCCCTTAAATTCAACAAAGAAATGTAAAAGATTTTAAATGTTTAGGCTTTGGTTTCTCGAGCTTGTGTTGTTTGACCGCGAGCTGCTGCGTTCCTGATGGATGATGTAGATGGTAATGGAAAATATCTCCGGCAGACTGTTTAAAGTGGAAACAAAACTCATCAATAACGATGAATAGAGTTTTGGCTTGAATGCAAATAATTAAGAAACGCGCAAATCTAAGTAATAATCTTCAGAAATGTATTGTTTGACTTTGTTGCGGGGAGGCGTAAGGCCCTTATCTGTTTGACTGAACTTTTAAATCTCAGTGTAATTCAGTGTGTATTTGACATCACAGGACGTACAGTGTCAAGTGAAACAAATTAAATCAAACATGTCAAATTCTTTGCCCCTTGATAGAAAAGGATAACTCGCATGATTCTCATTTTCATCCTCATTTTATAACTAATCTGCAGAAGAAGTCTTTCTGATATAACAGTTGTTATAACAATAGATTGCTGTTTGACACAGTATCAAGAAATACCACATTTCTAATTTACCAAATTTTTGTGTTTGGTGCATTGATTGTATATTAAATTTTATAGCTTCAAGTTCAAGAAAGAATAGTTTACAATCAAGGCAGTTTTTTGTGATAAAAAATCATAGCCACTTGTAAAAAATATTGTAAATAAATAAATAAATAAAATGTTAAATTTATATACAGATATTACTCCCTGCAAAATCAACACAGTAATCCTGGAATGATTCATTGTTTCTTAAAGTATATTGCATAGCAGGAATTCTAGTATCGCTTGTAAGAACAGATCCGCCAAAACTAGTTGTGGTTCAGTACCAATATAAAATGTCCAAGAACCAAAGATAAATATATAGGAATGAAGCGTTAACATGACACAATGTCTAAGTCACTCTTTTTAGTTAAGAACATGATGTGGAGTGCATGAGTAATATCCTTTGTTACTGGATTTAAGTATTGATGTAAGTACTTTATTTACAGTTTTCACTCTGAAAATAGTGTAATTTTTACTCCAGTACTTTTCTGTTGAGAACAAGTTCTTCTTTTTACATTCGCATTATAATTTTGCCTACAGTTACGGAAACAAAAGTTTTGTTTCTTTTGAAAACTGATAGTAAAATGATTTCATCACCTACAGGCTTTTGTGCAACTGGAGGTGCAAAATCTTGTACCTTGAAGTGGCACAACAGGCCCAAACATGTTCCAGCTGCTCTGTGCCAGCGTGACTGTGATTTATCCCACAGTATGGTCCTCATCATTTTTGGAATTTAGTGAATTGAACTAAGATTAGACTTTATAGAGCATTTCTTGCAGGTCCCCAAGGTTTACTACTACCAGCAAAATGTTTAATAATTTGCTAATACTGTGTACTTCAGTGATTTTACTCAAGAAGCTTTATAATGGGTGGCTTTTATTTTTACTTCTTTTTTTTCCCTTGCAATGATTTTTACTTTTACTTAAGTATGGGTTTAAAAGACTCTATAGATCACCAAATAATAGTGATCTATGTTGTGAAAAAATATGTTAATGTGTATTGAGCATGTTCAGGGCAAAGTGCAGATGTGCACAAACAGGTCAATAACCAGATCCAGTTCAACACAATTTGTGACAGTAATAAAAATTAGGTGCAAACAGAAAAGAGACATAAATATTCGAGCATGGGACTGTTTATGGTTGCATTGCATTTACCATAGAGAGAATAGTGCTAATCTACACAGCTTCTGGACTGAAACTGTGGAGTTGGAGTGTCATAAGGGTGGAGATGGACTTTTGTAATGGCAGTCTGGTGAAAAGGTGACTGCTTGGATTGTGAGACATCTGTAATATTAATGCAAAACACTGTAAAACCTCCCTTAGCTAGATTTACTGCCCATCTTCAAATTAGTTTAACTTAACTCTAATTGATTGCGGCAGTACACTAGAAGACACCCAGACACTGAAAGAAAAAAGTAATCTGCTGCATTATGTGATTTTATACAGACTTTTGTCTCTTAGTTCTAAAGAATGAGTTGTAGATAGTCAGACAAGTTTCATAAGCTTGATAAGTGAGCTTGGCAAAGATGTCTTGGCAAACAATAACATTAATTTCCCAGTAGAGAGTCATCTTAAGCCCCAGGTTGAACGCGGTTAAACAGCATGATAAACAAGCTTAATGTCTTTAGGAATGGCTTGATTGAAAGCCCTGTTTGCGGTCCTGCAGGAGTCCGTGACCAGCACTTTAAAGAATTTGTGACGTTCTGATCTCACCATTAGGGGGCAGAACATCTTCATATGTATTTGTGCAACACAATAATTTTGTTGTGTGATTTTTCAAAATAGAGGAATATGCACAAGACAAATAGACCATGATACGATGAAAATATGTGTAATATACAGTATAATTATATAATATATTGTGTTTGTGCATCAGATTTGAAAAACATAGTAATTTTGACAGAAATACTTTTTGTTGTGCTTTAAATGGTCATAGCTCTTATATAATAGAGATTTTGCCTCTACATATGAACGAAATCTCTTGCTTTAACATAAATAGCAAGGCATTGTTTTGTTTGTTTACTGTGTATTTGTGTGTGTGGATGTGAGTGTGTATGCGCGTGTGTGTGTCTGTCTGTGCTCCTTTTCATTCAGTCTATGATGAGAGCTGGCATGGTTGTCTGTGTTATAAAAGCACATTACTAATGTAAGTGCTGTGTGCCCAGGAGGATGCCTTCAAAGCGCCGGAGTGGGTGCGCGCATGTGTACGTGTTAAAAACTCATGAGTGTGTGTGTTTAACGGCAGGCTTTTATCTCATCTGGCACACTGGCGTGGTGCTTCAGGAGACTTGCATTCTGCATTTTTGCTGAGGAGGAGAACACCGGTGCCGTTGGATTAGGCTGTTTTTTAAAACTGTCTTTCTCTACTGACTGGAAATGTGTTTGTTCATTGTAAAATTGATGCTTTAGGGCCAAAGTAAAAGAAATCCAATAAAATGTACGAATTAGTTGGACCTAAATGTCTTAAATGTGTCAGCATGTTTCTTGAATTATCCTGAGGTGGATCTGATTTTTGCTTAAAAGACAGGAAAAACGATGCCTTTCCATCTTTATGGCTTTATGGTGACATTTTTATATGGAAGGAATGGCCCTCCTAAGGCAAAATGCTTTTTAGAAAAATTGCAGCTTTTACTGGAAGAACTGTTTTATTTGTTCTTTTCAACTAACATTTAGGCTAGAGTTTAGATCAGTGTTCATGTAACTCTTAACACACCACAGAGTTTTATTAGAGAGTGCATGTGTCTACCCTCTGATGCAGAGTTTTAAGTGTGGGTTTGGGATTCTACAATGAAATGTGCTGTAATCTTTATTGTGGTTTTGAGTTTTGCAGTTGTGGAAAACTACAATTAATATCTTGCAGCCGTAAACAAGAACATATAGAAACAGAAAACAGAAGTTTCCGTAAATTTAATAAAATGTGTAAACCGTGAAGGTCTTGAATGTCTCAACTTGGAAACAGTACATTTCAACTTTGCTTCGACCTTAAAGCTGTATATGCAAAAAATATATAATTTCCAAGTCTAATACACTCAGATTTTTTGTCCTTCTTCTTTGGCCCTAACTGTGAATCAGAGCATGAGCAGGCAGATTTGAGATGTTCTTCAACAGTTATGTAAAGTGCTGGAATGTGGCGTCTCAGAGGAAGACATCATTCCTTTCGACAGCAGCTCCTAAATTCAGACTGAAGCCACACCCTGCACCAATAAAACAGAGGAGATAACTGTGTTATTGGCTTTTACGTATTTAGAGGTTTGTGAGGACCCAAATGTACCCTAAAAGACAGGAAAAACATGCTCCATGAAGTATGGGGTGAAATCTCATCAGATTACCTTGAAAAATTGACTGCTAGAATGTCTAAGGTCTGCCAGGCTGTAATTTGATGAAAGCAAAGTTTGTAGAACACATTTCAACTCTTTCCATTAAAATCATTATTTCTAACTCTGACAATGTCTGCTTTAGGGTTGCATCCTAGGTTTGAGAAAACAAAAAACTTGACAGTTTCACCAGCCCAGCCAATCACTTTGCCTATAAGCAAAAACACAGTTGATGTATAGCATTTAGTGTCCCGGGAGAGTGATTTTCCCCGAGGACAGAACATTAAAACGAAGGACAGTCCCGGTAAAACTGGGTGGCAACCCTAGTCTGATTGTCCTGCTCATTTGCTATAGTTCTTATTCAGACTAATTTCATGTGTGCTTTCATGGAAAACAAAAACAAGTGATCCTAAACTTTTGAGTGGTAGTGTATATATCAAAAATATTCTTAAAAGATTTATACTATAGAGAGTAAGTGTACATGTGTATATTGTGTTTAGAAATTACGTATGTTTTATTGAGGTCAGTCTTAGGTTTAGGTGTAGTATTATTTGCATCTAGTCATTATGGGAGTCAGTGGAATGACCTCACAAAGACAGAAAATCAAGGGGTGTGTGTGTGTGTGTAGTAATTAATTAGTCAGTGTGCAGTGGGTAGAATCTCCATATCCAAGAATTCAGATCAGTGTTCAACAAACCGCAAAACTTTATTAACTGCACCTTAACAACCCATAAAGCCACTCCTGATGATGAGCTTTATGTGTGTGTTTGGATCAGACGTGTTATTATTGTGGATGTCAAAAAACACTATTAAAGCATTGCAAGTGCAAACAGGAACGTATGGAAAATGTGGAGAAGTTTCCTTTATATACACTAGACCATGCTGACCATATGTTATTTTACGAAACAATAAAATTTATATAAATCATATATACTCCAATACAAAACTTAATTTGTATACTTTCTAGTTAAGATGGCGCTGATATGTGAATGTGATATCGGTCCGATAATGACACAGATAGCTGGATATCGGTGGCTTTGGGCTGATCTATGGAGGTGATCTGTAAATTTGCGCTCACTCAATTGGTTCTGCATGGGAAGTGTTACTGTGGTAAAGCTGGTTTATTGTTCGACACTTTGACTTGAACATATTGATATGACAATGAGCAGAACAAGCAACACAACACACTACAAACCCAAAAGCAAATCACACCATTATACTGTTTAATTTCCTTAACAACACCAGCTCTCACAATCTCTGTGTTCCTGATGGTTTTAGCGCCACAGGATTAGGGACCGTCACTAAATTACACAACTTTGTTTAAAGGAGTAATTTTGAGATGTTATTTTAATAATAAATAATTTGGCATATACATATGGGTGTGTAATTATTACATTGTTTTAGTAGGAAAACTGTATTAAAGTATTTACTTAAGCATGACAGAATAGTCCATGTATCCAACATTTTTTAAAGCATGATTTTCTGTTTAAAAAAGACTCAGAGATTGTATCATATCAGTAGATATCCAAATGTACAATATCGGTATCGTATAAAAAAGTGGTATTGTGTCATGTTTACTTTCTAGCTATGTTTAGACTTGAGAATATTTATTATTTATAACACAAAAAGTGCAGGGTACTTCCAGTTGCTGTCATAATGCCAATTTTTCAGCCTTCAGCGTTGATAGAGTAAACTTAAGAGCAGCTGGTATTGTAACAGTAATCGGAATGTCGCTGGTTCAAGCATATCGGTTTAAAATATAATTTAGTACTAATAACCAAAAAAATGCTAAATCTCTGCGCTCATAAAGGACCAACTGTATGGTCACTGTTAGCACTGTTAGTCTATATAAGTTTCATGATTTTTTAATGGCATATGGTGTCAGTAGGCAACCAGCGCTGGCCTATGTACAGAACATGCTCCATTAACCCTTTCATGCATAAATCATGATCCACTCAGTCACAGCCTATAGATGCTTTGTTTTTACTGAAGTGGTGGGTTAACAGTGTAAATAATCTATTCCCAAGCTAATTTTGCTGCTCTGAGTGTGTTCACGTTCAGAAAAAGCTTTGCCCGTTGTAATTGGCCTCATCGTGTTAATCAGTTATACCCTTAATGCAGTACGTTTGTGAAATGTTGATTGTTCATATTGTTTTCTCTAATCACTGGGTAGTGCCACACACTTCATTTCAGCTTCATAATCACAGTGGAGACGGTCAGATTTGTTATTGCAGCAGTTGTGAACTGAAAGTTGTCATCATTCTCTAGAAATAATAGAAAAACCCAATATGTGAGCCACTCTGAGAAATGTAAAAAAAAAAATATATAGATGATAAATGTCTAAAAATACCAATACGACTCCCAAAACATTTGATTTTCCCTTTAAAATAGATGCTGACTTGGAGTATAGGAGTTATTGATTATTTCCAGTGTTATGAAGTGTCAAAGTACAAATACTTCATTACTGTACTTGAGTACAATTTTCAGGTATCTGTACTTTACTTAACTATTTATTTTTGTGCCAACTTTTAACTTTTACTACGTACATTTTTAGCATGAATATTTGTACTTTCTACTCCTTACATTTTCAAATCAGGCTCGTTACTCTTGTTTGGTTTCATTTAAATGAGGTTTATTAGGCCATTTTGCCGTGCATTTTACCTGTTCCGTATCAGTAACGCGCGCCATCCAGACAACTTGACTGATCGCTTGAGGCTTAAAAACGTAGTAAACACACATAGAAAAGACAATCCCATTGGTGTATTTGTCTCTGCACATGACGCACAACACGATAGACGCGATAAAGCCAGAGAGAGAGATAATAAGAAACTAAAAGCAGGCGGCAACTCGGTGGGAAATGATGTGGTGATTGCGGTGCAGAAAGAAGCTCAGCTCCACCAAGTTCACTTCAGTTGAGTTGAGTTTATTTCTACAGCGCTCTTTACAGCTCTATAATATTTGTTGTATGATGTGTTTGGGATAGAGGTGATCATCATGTATAATGACGGTGATGACCAGTGGAGCTTTATGTATTCATGTGGCTTTATTTTTCTCTGCTTACGCTCTACTTAACGCTTGGACATGGAGTCCAGACAGCTTTGCCCTGAAATGGTGGTTTTGTCCTTCTCGAGGAAACTTTATACTTTTATACTTAATAATAAGTATATTTTAGAGCCTGTACTTTTTACTTTAACTTGAGTAAAGAAGTTGAGTCAATACTTCAACTTTTACTTGAGTCTTTTTAAACACGTGTATCTACACTTCTTCTGGAATGAAGAATGGGTGTACTTTTGACACCTCTGATTAATTCACGCTAAACTTGGTATCAAGTTTTGTTGAAAATCGTTTTCTTTGGACTGGTTCCTTGGAGGGAGTTCAAAACAATATTCACTTTCCATTTATCATATTTTGAGGTAGACACGGGGGCTTTGAAGGTTTGAACCCTGGTTTGAACCCTGGCTACAATTGTCAGCTTAAATTATTGCTTGTATTTCACAAAGTCAAAGTAAACTTTTTTGTCATCTCAGCTATATATACAGTCAGTTTACAGAGACGAGAAGATGAGGCTCCAGTTTCTACAGACTACAAAGAAGGCACATAGAATATGCACATATAAATAAACTATAAAATATAAAGGCAAAATAGAGGTAGAATATGAATTTTAGTTATTTGAGGCTTTCATAGTATGTGCAAATATTGCACCAGCAGTCAGTTGGAGGAAAATACTGGATTGTCACATTTTTGCAGTAAATCTGCAGAGGTTTAATATGAATATTCTAAACAGACAATTTAAAAAATACAGTATCACTTTACAGTTTACACTAGAAATAGAAAATGAAGATGTGCAATTTTAGTTACGTGAGGAATTTCAATGTGTGCAAATATTGCAACAGAATCTACAGCAAAATGAACAAAAGTGCACTTTTTCATGAAGAGAGTTTAAACATTTTATTTGGATCGTAAAAATCAGTTGATGTGCACACTATACAGGGCTTGTCATGTGTTAAACCCGGTGAAGTGTTTTAAGGAGGTAATGGAGGGTTAATCATAGGGTAAAAGTCTGGGAACAGAGGAGCCCCTCAGGACCACAGACAGACAGCTGTGTGTTACGTCAGCGTTCACATGGAATACGACAGCAGCTAAACATGAGACACACCAACGCTGCATTTATACACAGAGAGACTTTGTACTTTACCAACTTGTGATGCACATTATTCAAAATAATCTGATTGTTTATGCAGAGGCATGAAAGAGAGATTACATTAAAGCCAGGCCTGAAAGTGTGTATGTGTGTGTATATATGTGCATGTTGTGTGTTTGTGTAAGAGATCGTGTGTGAGTGTGTGTGTGAGGGGAGCAGCAGATTGGAAGGCAGCTGTTCATTAGTGGGGTTGCAGTGACAGATTCGGGCATCCTCAGAGTGTCTTTAATTAGCCCTCCTCCAACACACACACACACACACATCGACACGCACACATCTGGACGACTTCTGCTGTCACTGGTGTGTGTGTGTATGTGTGTGTGTGTGGGAGGGCAGGTAAGGTGGGTGGATGGCTAGGGTTTTTTTGACATATGGTTGTCAGAGATACATATTTCTTTTAAATAAAAATAATCTGAAAACACACACACACACATTTCCCCCATACACACAGTAACAGTAATGTCATAAGATAGTGCCGGATGCTTCTCAGGGTAAAGGTATAATGAATAAGGAAAACAGGTTGTTGAGTGAGGTAACCTGTTGTTAGGCGTCCCAGTAAGAACCTCCTTCACACATACACTCACACACATACACACGTATAGCCACACACACAGGCTGACCAGGTGACCAGAGTGGGAGAAACCAGAAGACCAGTAGGGGAAAGTCCTAATACAAGTGAACTCTTCTGTAAATATTGTTTGTGACCCGATCTGCTGTAATGAGTCGGAAGTCGGCGTTCTGTTTATTTAGATACGGGCCAATTATGTTGACAAACATCAAAAATATCGGTTTTTCTTTTTTGGTCTTATATGAAAGAAAACATCTTCAAAATTAATCTATTTTTGTGATGTTTTTCAACATAATCGGCCCGTATCTAAATAAATAGAATGCCGACTTCCGACTCATTACGGCAGATCGGGTTACATTTAATGTTTATATCTGTTCTCCACTGTCGGTTCCCATTTCCTATGTTTTTCCATTGAACAAAACGGTACCAGAGGTGCAAAATCGGCACTGAACCAGCACCAAAACTTAGCTGATCTGGAACTAAGAACCTGTGATGCCATAAGAGGTGGTTGGAGTAAAATGCGGGACCTTCAGATAAAGAAAATAGTGCCAAGCGACTGTTGTTTTTGGGCTGTCTGGGCTGTGTTTTGGCTGTTTGGAGTGTGTTTGAGGTGTTTGGGGTGTGTTTGAGGTGTTTTGTCCGCTTGGGCTTTGTTTAAGTTTTGACTTTTTGGTTGTGGTTTGGCTGTGTTTAAGTTGTGATTTGGCTGTTTGAGGTGTGTTTTGGCTTTTTGGACTGTGGTTTGGCTATGTTTGAGGAGTGTGTTGTGCGCTTGGGGTTTGTTAGTGTTTGGGGTGTGGTGTGGCTGTGTGTAAGTTGTGATTTGGCTGTTTGAGGTGTGTTTGCGTTTTGTTTTGGCTGTGATTGGAGTGTGCTTTGGCTGTGTTATTATGCTTGGTAAAATTAAGTAAATACACAAAGCATAGATGAATCTGATTTGTGTGTGAATATCTGCTTTGTCCTCATTACTGAAAAAGAGTGTGTGAGAAATGCAGAAACTCACACATGACCAACGCTCATTGCCATGGCAACACACTTTTACAGGTCAGCAGGCATCCTCACCAGCGGTCAGACTCTCCCTCTCTCTCTCTCTCTCTCTCTCTCTCTCTCCCAGACAGGCAGATAAAGTCAGATATGTATATTTCTCTTGATTCATATTCAGCAAATACTCTCCCTGCTGCCTTGTCATGTCATTTCATGTATAATATTTTGATAACATAATGTGCTCCTTGCATCTTCTGTGTGTGTGTGAGTGTCTGTGTGTGTGTGTGCACTCCACCAATAAAACGGCACTGCATAGCCTCATTAGGAATTGCCACATGAGGGAATGTCAGTGTGTGTTCATGTCTCTATGGAAGTGTACAGTAGTGTAGGAGTGCATTTAGCATATGGTGTGTGTGTGTTTGTGTGTGTGTGTTTGTGTGTGTGTGTGTTTGTGTGTGTTTGTGTGTGTGTGTGTTTGTGTGTGTGTGTTTGTGTGTGTGTGTGTGTTTATGTGTGTGTGTTTGTGTGTGTGTGTGTGTTTGTGTGTGGGCAGTTGCACAGATACAGTGTGACAGGGAGGAATATCTTGAACATAAGGTGATGTGTGACTAACTAGCCTGTCGTAAACATGTACAGTATACTGTATATGCACTTAAGGATATATCGTAGTATACTGACCCTCACATATTAAAGTAAAGACGAACTTTACTGGATGTTTCTTTTTACTTAGTTAAGTGGTTTAACTAATAGTAGTATTAGAAGGAGTAGAAGAGTAGCTCTTCACAACACAACTGAATTTCTGCTAATCAACCTGTTAACTAAAATCCGTTACAGGTGAATACCTCATGATTAGGGATGCACCGATCCCATATGTAGATGGGATATCGGTCCGATAGCGACTCAAACAGCTGGATCAGGTATCCGTAGCATTGGGACGACCTACGGAACCAATCTGGGGTGCGCTTCTCAAAAGCATGGTTGGTAACGTATTGCTAACTATGTCATCAACGCAGTGTTAATTGCTTATATACACTGAGTTAGTTGCTACGGCAGTGAGTTTTAGATGAGGGTTGAACAAGTTTGAATGAAAAAATGTTAAGGCTGGGATTTTACAATTAATGATGACGATTTGGAAAATGAAAGGAAAGCTAGGCGTTAGAAGAACAAGGGGACCAATGGTGAAGCCAAGACTCGTGACCTCTCAGTTACTGCAGATTACTGTAAATTGACCTAAATGTTTTAGTTACAAGAAGATATGCCACTTAAGAAATTGTAAGAAGCGTTTAATAACATTATGGAATCGACTGTAGGTTTGTCTATGTTTGCATATGCACACACACTGGTTCTGGTTCTGGTTCTGCATGTGAAGCGTTACTGCGGTAAAGCTGGTTTATTGTTCAACATTCACACTAATTCCTACATATTGATATGACAATGAGCAGAACAAGCAACGCAACACACTACAACCCCAAAAGCAAATCACACCATTATACTGTTTAATTTCCTGAACAACACCAGCTCTCACTCACAATCTCTGTGTTCCTGATGGTTTTAGCGCCGCAGGATTAGGGACCGTCACTAAATTACACCACTGTGTTTAAATGAATTAATTTTGAGATGTTATTTTAATAATTAATAATTTGGCATGTACATATGAGTGTGTAATTATTATATTGTTTTAGTTAGGAAACCGTATTAAAGTCAGGTATTTCCTTACGTATAACAGAATAATCTCACTCTCCTTCTCAAAGAGAAATACACAACTTATTAATTAATAACCAATAACCAATATGGTATTGGATCAGTGCTCGTGACCAACCGATACCCAAAGCCCAAGGTAATTATAACAATGTAATAATTACACACACATATGTATATGCTAATTTTTTATTATTTAAATAACATCTCAAGAATTACATGTTTAAACACAGTTGTGTAATTTAGTGACACTCCCTAATCCTGCGGCGCTAAAACCATCAGGAACACAGAGATTGTGAGTGAGAGCTGGTGTTGTTCAGGAAATTAAACAGTATAATTGTGTGATTTGCTTTTGGGGTTGTAGTGTGTTGTGTTGCTTGTTCTGCTCATTGTCATATCAATATGTAGAAATTAGTATGAATGTTGAACAATAAACCAGCTTTACCGCAGTAACACTCTGATGCATGAATAATTGAGTGTGTGCGCATTTACAGATCGGCCCCATGCCACCGATACCCGCTCCAGCTATTTGGGTCGTTTTCCGGCCAATATCCCATCCACGCATTGCATTATGTCGAAGCATCATACCTCAGTGACCGTCTGTAATTATATGACCAAGTTTGGCCCAAACTTCCACCACTATGTCCAGCACAGATGTTTATCTGGACTGAAGCCTGGTTTATGCTTGATGTGTTTCAACACATGTTTCTGAACAATTATTAGTCAGAAAAAGTGGCCTTTTCTCCGTGTATTGGTAGTACTGATTTGTAGTCTGACAGGATTTGTAAAGGTATGTACTGGATTTGCATGACTGAAGAATGAATATGGATCTGCATCGCTCTGGATAAGTGCACCTGTTAAATTCCGTAAATGTAAATGTTGATGTAAATAAAATCTGTGTGCAGTGGAGTAATGTAGAGTAATGTAGAAAAATTGATGAGATGTATTGTGATGCGTCGAGATATAGTGTCAAATCGAATCATTGACCTAATCATCGTAATCGAATTGTGAGACCAGTGAAGGTTCACACCTCTAATAAAATGCACAGCGATACACTTTAAAATGCCTTTTATGTTGATTGTATCCCCCCCGCTTTATTTGAAGTCACAGGGAGTCTCTCCGTCTCCCATTAATACAGTGCATTTTGTCTACGTTCGGCTGAATTCTGAATAAAGTGTGTGGTTAAATCGAACCGTTTTTATCACCCAAACAACCAGTTTGCATTGAAGCTGTGCTTTTGCTTGTCACTCTTTATATTTCATCACTTGGTTGTGTGTTTAGATCGTCAGCGTCTGTATGGATGGAATTCTTTCTGAACACGTCTCTCAATCAATCCAGCCAATGACAGCGCTACACTGCTTAAATATCTAGACAGACAAACCAGACGTACACTACCAGTCAAAAGTTTGGACACACCTTCCCATTCAATGTTTTATTCTTTATTATCATGACTATTTACACTCTAGATTCTCACTGAAGGCACTATGAATGAACACATGGAATTATGTAGTAAACAAAAAGTGTGAAATGACACAGAACATATTTTAGATTCTTGAAAATAGCCACCCTTTGCTTTGATCACTGCTTTGCACACTCTTGGCATTCTCTCGATGAGCTTCATGAGGTAGTCACCTGAAATGGTTTTCCAACAGTCTTGAAGGAGTTCCCAGAGATGCTGACCCCTTGTTGGCCCTTTTGCCTTCACTCTGCGGTCCATCTCATCCCAAACCATCTCAATTGGGTTTGGTCACGTGACCGTGGAGGCCAGGCCATGTGGCGCAGCACTCCATCACTCTCCTTCTTGGTCAAATAGCCCTTACACAGTTCATTCATAGTTTTGATGCCTTTAGTGAGAATCTACAATGTAAATAGTAATGAAATTAAAGAAAAAACATTGAGTGGGAAGGTGTGTCCACACTTTTGTCTGGTAGTGTATTTTGAGTCAACATTTTAGTCTTGTCTCGTTAATCAAATCAAATATCACACCATAGCTTTGTTATCCATTATTGACTTGTCAATGTCTTGTCTATAAAAAGAAGTCAGTAAAAAGAAGGCCATTGGCAAACATTTTTGTCATACATTTTGTCAACAAAATTAATTCTGTTGTAGGAAGCCATTTTAATAAAATGTATTTATTTTTGAGGACTGGTCTTCAAACACAAAAGACTGGAAAAAGCCACAAAATCATTTAGAAGACAATCAGGTCTTTGGATTCCCTCTTTCTCTCTCACACACAAACACTGCAAGTAGAATCGCACCCTTAAAAAATGATGCTTCCTCTGAAAAGTGTCTCCGGAGAGGAGGGACGGAATTCATCAAACCACAATCCTGTTGGCTGACCCACTAGAGGAGGAGAGAAACAGATTCAGAGAGAGAGAGGGAGAGAGAGGGAGAGAGAGAGCCAGGAGGGTTAGACAAATGCAGAGATGAGAAGAAAGGGAGAAAGAGGAAAGGATAGTACATTAGTCAGAATGGGGAGAAGCAGGAGAACGGACCACTAATAATAGCACAGCGAAAGAGCGCCGGAGGAGAGACGTCGGGGAGTTGAAGGAGTGTGTGCTGAATCAACAGACTGCACGCGGAGGGAGGGATGGAGGGAGCAAGAGTGAAAAGTTGAACGAGAATAGCCGGCTTATATTTGGGAGACAGAAATTTGCAACCATTCATGCATCGAGAAGGACATATCACTCTTTTTATCAGGCGCGATGCACACACGGGATCTTGCCCATGGGATTTTAGGAGTGTGTGTGTGTTATGAATCTATGCTGACTCTCAATTTTTGCAAATGACAGGCTGAAAACGTGGAAGGCTGCAAGGAGTTGCTTCAGTATATTTATCATTAAAAAATTTTTGGCTGCCAGCTTGCACACTTGAGAGTGTGTATGTGTGTGTGTTATGAATCTATGCTGACTCTCAATTTTTGCAAATGCCAGGCTGATAACATGGAGAGCTGCAAGGACTTGCTTCTATATATTTATTATTTTTGAGTTCTTTTTCGCTGCCAGCTTCTCAACGTTCGTACCAGCTCTGATCGTTTCTGATCATTCGACAGTGTGTGTGTGTGTGTGTGTGTGTGAGTCTCAACCATGTCCTCTGGCTGCCGTGTCTCCGAAGATGGCGCGTCGTGAGAGTGGCGAGGTTCCGTCCGCCCCACGGAGCCCGTCTCTGGACAGTGCTGAGCTGGAGTTTGCCCGAGCCACCCACAGAGGACAGCGGCTGGCTGTCGGGGCGTTTTACGGGTCACGGGGTTCTCGGGGGTCACGGGTCCAGACGACCCCCGAGGACGCGGTCACCGCAGAGCCAGCGCATGAGAAGAAGAGTCGCTCTCTGGGCGCAGGGAAGTTCCTGGTGTTTTATCTGGACTTGTCTTTTGTCTTCCTGCTAGAGCTGGAGAAGTTGAGGATGGCACGCGGCTGCTTGTGCTTCGTCAAATACATGATGTTCCTCTTCAACCTGCTCTTCTGGGTGAGTAGACACTTGCTGACATGCTCTCGCCCCTCTTAAATTAAGACATGTTTTGGGGTTTGGAGATTGCTGGGGTATTGGGATGAATATTGTTAAGATTTTATGAAGAAGACAGGATTTTATAAATACTTATACCAGAGTCTTTATTCTGCTTACACTCATATGTTTTTTAATTACGATACATTTTTGAGAGTGTTGGGGAGCAGGTAGAATTGCTGTTAAAATATTTGCACATATTATTGAACTCCCCTAACAAACTCCACATCTTTGTCTACTTCTATTTTTGACTTCATAGAGGTACTGTTATTATTTAATAAACTGTTATTCATTCATTCATTATCCCAACTGCTTAATCCCAACTGGGGTCGCGGCGGGACCGGAGCCTCTCGCGGGCGCCGGGCGAGGACCAACCCTGGGCAGACGCTAACACGCCGCAGGGCACACACACTCACACAATCACACTCTCAGTCACACCTTATGGGGCCAGTTTAGAGTCAGCAATTAACCTACAGTGCATGTGTGGGACTCTGGGAGCACCCGGAGAAAACCCACACGAACACAGGCAGAGCATACAAACTCTGCACAGAAAGACCCTACAGTCCACCCGGGTTTGAACCCAGGACCTTCTTGCTGTGAGGTGGCAGCGCTAACCACCGTGCCGCCCGTGAGTAGTTGAATAGTGTGCAAATCTCATGTCCGCAGTCGAGTGGAGAAAACTACGATCAGTATTATGTACAAATAATGTTCAGTAATTGTGCAAATATAGAAAGATCAAGCTACAGTCATCATTATGGAACGTCCCCAAAAGTGTAGCGAAGAGTAAACATGTGTTGATAAGTGAGTAAGAGAGGGAGCGTGATGATGAGAGATGGCCTGATAAATCAGTGTATCAGTCGATAATATTAAATTAATTGCAGATAAATTAATATTGGTGCATAAAACTATGAATTAATAATAGAAAAGAAATGAAAAGAATGTTTTCATTCCAGAGTTTTTTTATTCACTTTTAGGGTTTTGTGTAAACACTTTTGACTCTTAAAAACCAAAATATTTAGTTTTATTTTTGTTCAAAATACTATTAAATTAAACATTTGTTTTTAAACTATATTTAATGATGTCATTTTGGTAAAGACTCTTAGGGCTGTTTACATGTATGCATATATTTTCATAAAGGCATAGTTTTTTATAAATTTGGGCCTGTGGTTTACACTTAAATGAACTTTTTCACATATGCGAATATTTTGTATAAATGCATATTTTTTTATACGTTTGGGCCTTTTGTTTACAAGTAAACAGAATTTTAGCCACAAATATTTTCTTAAAACACCCTCCGAAGTGAAGATTTTTCAAAATGCTGGATTCTGTTCTGTTTTTTGTGTTTAGTTCTACTGTGCACATGCCTTTAAGAGCTTGTGTCCACCAAATTCTTGACTGTGTATGTCCTTCCTCAGTTTTGATTAGTTAGCAAGAGAGAAGTGACATTGAGAAGCACAGTTCAAATAGTTGAACGGATTTCAACTTGAAGCGCTCTGAGCGCTGAAGTTAAAAAAACGTCTCCAATGGCGTCTGTTTTCCCGCTGAAGGCGCTTAGCGCTCTGAACGCTGACGCTCGTTGGATTTGTATTAAAAATAGGCGCTGCCGGCGCAAAAAATACGCATTTGGTGGACACAGGCCCAAATACCTTTAAATCCCTACATATTACAAGTCACTATGGTAACCATGAAGAAGGCTACTGTGTGGTGAGCCATGCTAGGCATGTCGCCTGTTATTCACTGATGAAAAACAAAAATGTGACACAGACAAGTTGTAAACATTCAAGTTTGGAATCATTTTGCATTCTAATGTGTACGTAGGTTTTTTATAACCAAATGCCGCGTTGATGCAATAAAAAAAAACTAAACATATAAAAAAAAAATGTGTGTATAAAAATATCTGTGTAAACAGGCCCTTAGATAACAACACATAACAAATGTTAGGGATTTTTTTAGATGTTTTTAGATTCTTGAAACAAAACGATTATCAGAATTTTAATTCATTAAACCCACAAATGATCAAAATTGGTATTGGTCCTAAAAGTCCTATTAGTCTGTTTTGAGAGAGAGAGAGAGAGAGACTGAGAGTGAGTGAGTGAGAGAGAGAGAGAGAGAGAGAGAGAGAGAGGCAGCGTCTGGGTGTGTAATATGAGGGATTTGATTGGTAGTGAGTGAGACAGCAGGTATTTGATCTGTGTTGCTCTCCTTTCCCCCTCCTGAGGGACAGTATTTATTTGCGGATGTTCCAAATCACAAGTGGAAAACTTCAGTCAGCTATAATTCCCCCTTAATCCCCTTCCTGCACTGTCAGTCTGAAAAACAGCATCTCTCTCTCACACACACTCACACACATATACACCAAGAGACGGTGAGAGATTTTATTGGAACAGCATATCAAACATGAGTGAAGATTCTGCTTTAGATCTGTAACAGCAGGCAGCTCGTTCGAGATACTCGTTTCCCTGGTGTGTTATTTCACATCAGTACATTTTTTAAAAAATAGGAGTTATTTTTCCCCAAGTTTTTATTTCCCCAAACTCAAATCCCACCTCACTCACATACACTTTTACTTCATTATATATCTAATGTATATTGGTAGTTGGTAGTGTAATGCTACGTTCACATCAAGAGCTACTAAAGCTGTAAAATCCCTGGAAGTAGTTGATTTTCTATTGACAAAAGCAACAAGAGCGATAAGAACGACAAAACTGACGAGCATCAAAGTTTAGGTGACAAAAGTTGAAGATGGCTTAACTTTACGCAAATTACTTATGACGCGTTTCAGGTGTAAACGACCGGCACCCAACTGGAATGTAGACGT
Source organism: Distichodus sexfasciatus (assembly GCA_032718565.1). Taxonomy (NCBI): domain Eukaryota; kingdom Metazoa; phylum Chordata; class Actinopteri; order Characiformes; family Distichodontidae; genus Distichodus; species Distichodus sexfasciatus. The sequence continues at coordinate 1,564,128 of JAVGVS010000080.1, forward strand.
TCTGTGCTTGCGACGATCCCAGAGATCATACTCGGAAACTTTGGTTCCTAACGTACTAAATTGACGCGTGAAAAGCTGATCGCGGCGATCGCAAGGCTCCTGTCTTTTACGATCCGACCCTTCTCGCCTTCAGAGATCGTTACAAGAAAGCACAGGCGTGGGATGAAGTGACTGAGCGCAATGCTACTTTGCAAACTGAATTATCATTGCACAATATATTTTTCAGAGCAGCAGTGGCTCAGTGGTTAGCGCTGCTGCCTCACAGCGAGAAGGTCCTGGGTTCGTGTTCATGTGAGTTTCCTCCCGTTTTCCTCCCACAGTCCATAAGCATGTAATATAGATTTAGTGGCGAATCTAAATTGGCCCCGTAAGGTGTGAATGTGAGTGTGATTGTGTGAGTGTGTGTCCTATGGTGGCCTGGTGGTAGGACACTTGCCTTTGGACCAAGAGGTTGTGCGTTCGAATCCAACCTCTGGCATTACCAGCACTGGGTCCCTGACTTTCTAAGTCACTCTCAGGGGAACTGTTCCTGAAATCAGGAAATGTAAGTCGCTCTGGATAAGAGCTTCTGCTCAATGCTGTAAATGTATTCTAAACCCTGTGGTGTGTTGGTGCCTGCCCAGGGTTGTTCCCTGCCTTGTGCTCAAAGTTCCCGGGATAGGTTCCGGTCCCCCCGTGATCCCAGTTGGGATTAAGTGGTTTGGAAAATGAATAAATGAATATATTTTTCTAATTTACTAAACTACAAAACATGATTTACCTAATTCTGTTCTTGGCTGTAATTTGACTGATTAGCCGCTGCTCGTCTGGACCTCTTGTGTTTGAGAACCTCATATAGTTTTTCGGGCCGGACAACAGCAAAAACAGCACAGCTTGCTGTCACACCGGCTATGAACATGCTGCTCCTTTAAGCAAAATCCAACATTCCAGTGATGTCATGAGCGACTTGGGTGACGAGAGCGAACAAAAATATTTTGACCGATGCTTTTTGAGCGTCTTCAGCGATTTTACAGCTTTCGTAGCTCTCAGTGTGAACGTAGCATTACGGTTAGGGAGTTGACCCCGTGATTGGAGAGTGGCCGGTTCAAATCCCGGAGGTACCACTGAGGTACTCATGAGCAAGGTACCGCCCCCAAGTATCGCTCCCTGGGAGTTGCCAAAAAAGCTGCCAACTGCTCCTTCACGGATGGGTTAAATAGAGAGGTCACATTTGGTTGTGAAGCGCTGTGTGCTGTGCTATGCTGTGTTCACACTGACAAATAATCACTCACTTAAAGAAGTCTTTTTAGTGAACTATGAGTGCAGAAAACACAACAACCCACTAAACAACATAATCATTCATTAATTGTAACCAAGGTAAAATGTACAATTATTTGTGATACTGATTCGAGGTGATATCAGCCTTCCGTAGTCTGACCTGATAACGGGTAATTTTGGTAACCAGTGTAACAAGTGTGTGTGTGTGTGTGTGAGAAAGAGAGCGTGAGAGAGCGAGAGATAGAATCCACCTCATCACTGCTAATTAATATTTTATGTGTTTGACATTTGTGAGCCTGATGTCTCTCTGCACCATCATTAATACATGAGCCACGAAGCAGTGGCCAGACTTGCACTCCACACCGCTGTACGGACATTTACGCACACACACACACACACACACACACACACACACACACACACACACACACACACACACACAGTCTTGTATTACTATCTTTGTGAGGTGTTTCCATAGACTCCTATAATGACTAGATGTACATAATTTTACACCTACACCTAATCCCAACCCTAACCTTAACCTCAGTAACTAAAGCACATCTTTTACCTCTTTTAGTTTCTCAAATAAAACAAGCACATTTTCTATAAAGTCATTTTTCCTCATGGGGACCTCTCAAACGTCCCCACAAAAACCAGATTAAAGTGATTTTAGGGGACAAAAAGGTCCCCACAATGCGATAAATACATGAACACACACACGCACGCACACACACACACACACACACACATATACACCAGTTCCATTCAAAATAACCACTCTTTGGATGAGTGTGCATGCGTGTGAGAATGTGTGTGTAGTTATGTGTGTGTGTGTGTGTGTGTGTGTTGTGGAGCATGGCTCATCTGCTGAATCAGCTCTCTCTGTTTGGACGTATCTTTGCTTCTTGATCATTATTTATTTATCTACAGACTCAAGATTCGGGAAAGTTGTCGCTGTGTTCACTCTTCACATCTCTTCTCCTCACTCCTCTCTCATTGTCTCTCTTCTCACTCAATATTTAGATGAGTTGTCACTCTGTCCCCTCTCTTCTTATCTCTTCACATTGCCTCTATTTTCTTTTCTTTTCTTCTCTTCTCTTTTGTTTTCTTCTCTTCTCTTTTCTTCTCCTTTGTTTTCTTTTCTTCGCTTTTGTTTTCTTTTCTTTTCTTTTCTTTTCTTTTCTTCTCTTCTCTTTTCTTTTCTTTTCTTTTCTTTTCTTTTCTTTTCTTTTCTTTTCCTCTATTTCCTTCTCTTCTGTTTTCTTCTCTTCTCTTTTATTTTATTCTCTTTTCCTCTCTTCTCTTCTCTTGTCTTCATCTCTTCTCTTTTATTTTCTTCTCTTTTATTTTCTTCTCTTTTCTTCTCTTCTCTTCATCTCTTCTCTTTTATTTTCTTCTCTTCTCTTGTCTTCATCTCTTTTCTTTTATTTTTTTCTTTTCTTTTCTTTTCTTCTCTTCTTTTGTCTTCATCTCTTCTCTTTTATTTTCTTCTCTTTTCTTTTCTTTTCTTTTCTTCTCTTCTCTTCTCTTCTCTTCTCCTATTTTCATGTCTCTTCTCTACTCTCTTGGCTTGTCTAGTCTTCTCTTTACTTTTCTTACAGCTTATCCGCATGTCAGAGATGGAGCTGGACACTGTGCTTAAAAACATTATCACAGTATTTTTCTATGTTGATCAATCACAATATTTATCACAAAATCACATTCTTGTTGCAGTTTTATAAAGACCATCTACTTTACCAATTCGTATAGAGTTAATAAACATGCTCATTATTAAGGTATTTGTATCATTATTAAACAGTGTCCAAAAAAGTATTCATAACAAAAACCAATTAATAACACATTCATTTGGATAATATCTTATTGGGCAGTGCGTCTTGCCTCCGGGGTTTGTTGTTTCTCTATCTTCTCGATATTCAGACCTCTTCTTTTGATGACGTGTGCACTCTGTTTGACATTATCTCAACATTAGCGCTTAACACATTTCCTTCAGGTTCATTCATTGAGATTTTCAGTCTTTTATCCTATTGATTACTCCCTAACGTTATAAAATTGGATATATACAGTATATAGAGAGAGAATGATTCTTTTTTCCTTCTCTCTCATACACACACTCTCCCCCTCTTTTTCCTCTTTCTGTATCTTTCTCCCTCACATACACACACTTTCTTGCCTTCTCTATGACAGACACCAACACTTTGTCCCTCTGCCTCATCGACTCCCTCTCTCTCTCACTCCCTCTCTCCCACTCTCTTTCTCTCTCTGTGGGAGAGCACTGATGCATGCTGAATACCAAATTTTGAACTTAAAGCTCTTTATCATCTCCACTATAAACTCATTCTGCATCTGGCCGGGTACATGCTTTTTTTTTTTTCCTTGCGAGAACAAATGAAGGCTGGTTTAAATTCTTTATCTCTTGCTTCACTCATATTTTTCCTTTATTTCTTTCACACGGCTTCCAGCCAAATTTTTTTAACTGACTTAACAGCAAATGCTTTTCTTGTCCCGCTTTCGTACAGTTTCGGGTCGTAATCTTTTGCTCTCTCACAAGTGTTCTCGTCCTGAGAGAACATTTACAGTCTCATCATGTTCTTGGTGGGGATCGGCGTGCATACTGGGTGTTTTAACAGGGCCAGAGGGAAACGGCTTTTCACCTTCACTTGTTCTCGGGGTGAGAGAGAGAGAGAGAGAGAGAGAGAGAAAGGGAGAGAAAAACACTCAACCTGCTGCAAGCCGTCAACTCAGATCAACCCAAATGCATTTGACATTAGGGCTGTGCGTTATGACCCGAAATCAATATCACGATTAATTGAACAGTTCACCTTAATTATGATTAATCATCTATTATTCTGTTTGTTTTTGGCCCTCAGAGTTCACTGACAAAGTGTGTACTGTATATATGTGACTCTGCACGGCAAAACCAGTTGCTTGTCGCAACGGAGGTTTC
>JAVGVS010000080.1:1568772-1613102 GCA_032718565.1 Distichodus sexfasciatus
TCTCTCTGTGGGAGAGCACTGATGCATGCTGAATACCAAATTTTGAACTTAAAGCTCTTTATCATCTCCACTATAAACTCATTCTGCATCTGGCCGGGTACATGCTTTTTTTTTTTTTCCTTGCGAGAACAAATGAAGGCTGGTTTAAATTCTTTATCTCTTGCTTCACTCATATTTTTCCTTTATTTCTTTCACACGGCTTCCAGCCAAATTTTTTTAACTGACTTAACAGCAAATGCTTTTCTTGTCCCGCTTTCGTACAGTTTCGGGTCGTAATCTTTTGCTCTCTCACAAGTGTTCTCGTCCTGAGAGAACATTTACAGTCTCATCATGTTCTTGGTGGGGATCGGCGTGCATACTGGGTGTTTTAACAGGGCCAGAGGGAAACGGCTTTTCACCTTCACTTGTTCTCGGGGTGAGAGAGAGAGAGAGAGAGAGAGAGAGAAAGGGAGAGAAAAACACTCAACCTGCTGCAAGCCGTCAACTCAGATCAACCCAAATGCATTTGACATTAGGGCTGTGCGTTATGACCCGAAATCAATATCACGATTAATTGAACAGTTCACCTTAATTATGATTAATCATCTATTATTCTGTTTGTTTTTGGCCCTCAGAGTTCACTGACAAAGTGTGTACTGTATATATGTGACTCTGCACGGCAAAACCAGTTGCTTGTCGCAACGGAGGTTTCTGAGAAAAACGACCGTTTATGTTGCGTGGGGCAAAATTTTGTAACAGTTTTGAAACAGTGGAAGGTCTATACTGTACTGTTGTGAATAAATTTTGCTGAAAAACTTACCCTTTCCATCCTAATGACAGCTTTCTTGAGGTGAGGAATTCAGTTCCAGCGGAATGTTAAAAGTTTCTGTTTTGACCGCTCTACTTCAATATTTACGGTAAATCCACTGGTTGACTAGCGTGAAGATATTTCTCTACTGGAATCATCATCGTCTCCCCATTTCCAGTTAACCCTACGCGGGTAGGCTATCCGTGTGTGTGAATGCAGCGTAGGCTACCGTAAATACCAGCGTGGCCTTCGCTGGCGTCTGTGAGTGCTACGGCGATAGTCCTTCAAGGGGCAGATTTCTCCGTTTCTCACTTGGCGTGACAGGAGAAACCCGACTCCTTTGAATGTTGATATCTCAGTCATATGTCGTCCCATTCATTCCATATAGGTATCATTTTGAAGCTTGGTTTATGCCCTTTCATGAAAACATAATAACTTAATTTTGAACATTTGCGACAAGCGACTGGTTTTGCCGTGGAGGGTCACATATGCTCTACTATTAAAGCTAAATATAACAATTTATTAAAGTATTAGCAGAAAAAAATAATTTAAAAAAAATTATAGAAATAATAGCTGTGAACACACACTTGAGAAAGTATTAACACATTTTTAAAAAGTATTAGAATTTTAAAAATATATATAATCATTATGAGAAGAGTTGTAGAGTAGAGGTTCTGGAGGTCGTTTTTGATTAATTTTCTATTAATTTCCCAGCATTACGATTCATTGAACATTTCACCATGATTATACTTAATTAACAATTATTTTTCTTTGGAGGAAGTACATGAACACACTTGGAAAAAGACTGAGAGAATTTGCATTTTCAAAATCGTTACATCAGTGAGAGATTCTGGATGTTGGTTTTGATTAATGTTCGATTAAATAACCAGCCCTCTTTGACATAGTGTTTTTCTGTGACGTGGGAAACTCTACGGCTCGATCCCCAGTGCCATTTTTCACGTCTTCTGGTTGGCCGAGTTTGATGTGTCAGACGTGGAACATTTGGGTAGCTGTGTTGTGATGTGAAATTATTTATGGAGCCAATAAACTTCATAATAAATAAATAAATAAATAAATAGATAACTCGGTTCATTACAACTTTAAAACATACACACTCACACACTCTAACTGCATTCTGGTTGATATTTCATTAGCATTTATATAACTTCCCACCAGGGAGTTCTGACACAGCTACCACCTTGTTGCCGAAAGACACACACTCACACTCACGGTATTATCAGGTAAACTAGGTGTGAAGTATAATCCCTCTGATAGAAGATTTTTAGAACTGATACGGTGGATTGGAGGATCTAAAAATCTGATTATCCTTTTCCAGAAACACAAAACATAATCAGACTTTTGCCTAACATTTGCTATATGTAGTAATGTAGAGTCCTTGCCAATATAACATATTATAAAGCAGTTTAAACATAAACATAATGCTTGTAAATGTACAAGAAAATACATATTTATATTATCGGGGCTCGCAGCGGGGCCCGGAGCCCATCCCGGGAACTACGGGCACAAGGTCGAACCAACCCTGGGCAGGCGCCAACACATCGCAGGGCACGCACACACACACACACACAATCACACTCCCATTCACACCTCACGGACTAATTTTGGAGTCACCAATTGACCTATATTGCTTGCTTTTGGACTGTGGGAGGAAACAGGAGCACCCGGAGGAAACCCTCGGGAACATGGGGAGAGCATGCAAACTCCGCACCGAAAGGCCCTATGGCCGACCCGGGGATCGAACCCAGAACCTTCTCTCTGTGAGACGGCAGCGCTAACCACCGTGCCACCCTCATACGTTGTAATGAATGTTAAACAAACAAAATGATATTTAAACAACAATAAAATCTGCGCTTCCATCTAAAATCTAAATCTTGAAGTTAAAAGGTCGTCTGTCACACTGACATTTATGTAAAACCTACAGCAGACCACACTTTATTCTACATAGATATTCGCTTCTGTTATGCTCACTGTACAGATATTGCTTGCAATAGTAATGTTAATGTTTGGGAATTTTTGCTATACATAACTTAAATCAACGTCTTTCTTATTTTTCTAAATTTAATTGGTTTGTTAGCCTTATTGCAGTGTCGGGACAGGATCATGACACGCATAACCACATGTACAGCTGCGGACGTAATGAATTAAGAATCCTGAATCGTACATATTTATCATTTATTTAGATAAATAAATGATAAATGCCGTTAGTTCATTCATGCTCCAAATCCATTAAAACTTCTTTAACAGCTGCATATCTCGTCATATGCCAGATCAAGCATTCCATCTCATCGTCCGTATAACCCACATGAGTTCAAACGGCACAGCGTAAAAGATGTTGGCTGGAAGAATGAAACGGTAAACAGGGAGACTGTGGCCATCACAAACGCAGAAGAGACTTCCCACGCAAACACCGGGATCTGTAGGCACAAACTTGAGCATAACGCACAAATCTGTATGCAAACACAGACCCACGCATATGAACTTTCAGAAGAGAATTGGTGACTCGGTGATGAATTGACGTCTGATTGTAGGCAAAATGTGAGGCGTTGTTAAGGTTATAATAATGTCTCAGCAGTTTTATTCCCTTAATTATTCCATTAACGCTTTTCAATTGTAGAATATTGGCTATAAGCTGACTCATTAAAAATTTAAGTGTGTTGTTATTGTGAGCGAACGCACACACACACACACTCACAGACAGACTTGTTATTGTTACACACCGTTGTTTTTAGTCTAGGGTAAGGGAGTGAACATGGTATGGAATTAGACGCAACTGTGTGGGCCACACAGGCGAAGTACTCACGCAACACTGAAGATGCGGTTTGAATGCGCATATAGGTTTATTTCTAAATAAATAGAGAGACAGGGACCGGGAGTGGAGGAGTAAAGAAAGGACGGCCGGCGCTAAATCAAAGAACTTCTATAGCTTGTCACTAATCTACTCTAACCCACAGGACAGATGCTAACTTAAACTAAGTTCCCCCTCAAAAACATACAGTGGAGGCGCCCGTCCACTTCACCTAGTGTGTCTATACAGCAAAGTTGTTCCTGGTGTATGTATGTGCGTGCACAATCTAGCTGCTTTCTCCACCACTTTCACAGTTCCACAAAATACAACGCCACTCTCCGCATCGGTAGATGATAGCTTAAAAGCCGGTCGCCGCCATCTTGCCGCTCCAGCACTTTTCTCTTTTGAATGCCAAGCACCGCCCCCGGTGTTTCTTCTTATTCGCCGGTGATGCCGTCAATCACCATCTTGCATCTCCAGCGCAGCAGCAAGGAGAGGCACCTAAAAAAAACAACAACAACAACAAACACACGTGCCTTCTACAGGCACGTAACATTATACTGGTGAGAAGTGCTGATGCCATGTCTGAGTTACCAAAATTGGCTGCTGGTAATCATCTGTCAGACTACGGAAGGCCGGTATCACCTCGAATCAATATCACAATTACCTGAACATTTTTGTTTTGTCTTTGTTTAGTTTTTTCCCCTTATAGTTCTTTAAAAAGACCTGCACTGTGAATAATTAAGTGAGCGATTATTTTTCATTGTGTACACAGCACACCACAACCACATGTGACCTCTCCATTTGACCCATCCATAAAGCAGCAGTGGGCAGCTTTTTTGGCAGCGCCGGGGAGCAGTGCTTGGGGATGATACTGCTTTGCCTCAAATCTGCTTTAAAGTTGTAGATGGTTACCTAAGCTTGGGGACAGTACCTTTTACCACTCATGAGTACCTCAGTGGTACCCTTACTGGTCCGGGACTTGAGCCAGGGCCAACTCGCTAACCATTATGCTACCTCCTGCCCTACAAATTGTGGGAGTTGGTAGCGTAACAGTGAGGGAGTTGGCCCTGTGATCGGAAGGTCACCGGCTCAAATCCTGGACCTGTAAAGGTACCACTGGGGTATTCGTGAGAGGGTTCACGGAGGGGTCAGTTGCAGAGGTCACATTTCGGTGTGGTGCACTGTGTGCTATGGTGTGTTCACAATGACAAATAATCACTCATCCACTCACTCACTTAAATGAAATTTATGAATCTTTTACAGTTTTCTAAAATGTCTGATGTACATGATTTTATCACTTTAGCCACATGAAATAGTTTAGAGTTTGCAGGTGATGTGAACCCTCACCATCTGTTCCCAACATTTGTTTTTTTTACAGTTGTCAGGTTGCGGACTGTTGGGTGTCGGCATCTGGCTCTCGGTGTCTCAGGGCAGCTTTGCCACCTTTTCGCCCTCCTTCCCCTCGCTCTCCGCCGCCAACCTGGTCATCACTCTGGGCTTCGTCGTCATGGTGACGGGCTTCCTGGGCTGCATGGGTGCCATCAAGGAGAACAAGTGCCTACTGCTGAGTGTGAGTGCCAGCTTTTTACACACGGGACTGGTCGATCTCACCTCAAATCAATATCACGATTAATTGAACATTTTACATCATTTACGCATACCTGACACGTGCCCGTTTCTTTTCTACCATAAAACATTTGGACTTCGTACAGTCTTTACACATAGATAGCGCGTCACGTCAGGGTAATTATAACAGCGTTAAGCACTGATGGTGTGCAAAGCTTTCTTTTCACCCAACAGTTCAGTTGAAACCTTCAGAAAATATCAGATCTCTAACTTCCCTACAATGGCCATGATTTTTTCGCAAAACAAATGGTGATAATGAGTCTGAAGAGGGGGCGGGCAGTCTGTGTGTGGCAGCTAGAGGGGACTGGTCGCTCACATCTTACCAGAATTTGCTCAGGCTTCAGGAATTCTAGCAGATTGCTAACATTACGCCAGTTCCTGACGTATATCGTCTATTCGCCTTTTCTTTACTAAATTAGAGCAAGTTAAAAGCAAAGATCAGAATTTAAGACTTTCTTCTGAAAGTTCTGGAGTTCCTTCATACGCACTCACACTCGCATGGGGCTCCATGGTGACAATAACACAGGGCTGCCTGTAGACTTGCCTGACTTTAAATCAGCGTACTACACTCGAAAATTGTCAGATGCCGATATATAAAAAAACGCCAAATATCGGCCGACCGATATATCGGTCAATCTCTGCTCATAACATGGTTCAAAGCACCAATTTCCTTTCAATTATTATTAACAAGCCATTACTTTGTTTAAATTGTCCAGCCCTACTTACACTACCAGTAAAAGACCTTTGCAAATTGAGCTTTTCTACATTTACTCACTTGATATTTTCTTAGCAAATAAATTAGCAGCATGTTTACTATTTGAGTACCTGTGTTTGCAAGGAAATGTTATACCTTTGTTTAATCACCAAATTTTATTATAACCATAATGAGGATATTTTCAGTATTTAACAGTCTATAAATAATCACTCACTTGTGATTTTAACATAAAATCCACATGTATGTATTTAAATTTTATATTCGCATGTGAACTATCCAAAATATATTGGAAATGTATCTAACCCTTATATACAATCCCAATTCCAATGAAGTTGGGACGTTGTGTAAAACATAAAAAATAAAAACAGAATACAATGATTTGCAAATCCTTTTCAACCTATATTTAATTGAATACCCTACAAATACAAGATATCTAATGTTCAAACTGATGAACTTTATTGTTGTTTTACAAATCTTCACTCATTTTGAATTTGATGCCTGCAACACGTTCCAAAAAAGCTGGGACAGGGGCAGCAAAAGACTGGGAAAGTTGAGGAATGCTCAAAAAACACCTGTTTTGAACATTCCACAGGTGAACAGATTAATTTGAAAAAGGTGTTTGTCATGATTAGGTATAAAAGGAGCATCCCCAAAAGGCTCAGTCGGTCACAAGCAAGGATGGGGCGAGGTTCACCACTTTGTGAACACCTGCATGGGCAAATATTTCAGCAGTTTAAGAACAACATTTCTCAACGTACAATTGCCAGGAATCTATGGATTTCATCATCTACTGTCCATAATATCATCAAAAGGTTCAGAGAATCTGGAGAAATCTCTGCACGTAAGCGGCAAGAAGGAAAGGAAAAAGGCAAAAGGAAAGGTGATGTAACACAGTGGTAAACATGCCCCTGTCCCAGCTTTTTTGGAACGTGTTGCAGGCATCAAATTCAAAATGAGTGAAGATTTGCAAAACAACAATAAAGTTTATCAGTTTGAACATTAGATATCTTGTCTTTGTATTCAACTGAATATAGGTTGAAAAGGATTTGCAAATCATTGTATTCTGTTTTTATTTACGTTTTACACAACGTCCCAACTTCATTGGAATTGGGATTGTAAACAATCACATTTCACATTCTGTCCCCTCTAGTTCTTCATTGTCCTGATGATAATCCTACTGGCAGAGCTGATTCTGCTCATCCTCTTCTTCGTGTACACAGACAAGGTAACTACACGTGTCATGTAATACATTTTGCCACAAGCACAAAACCGAAAAGAATGGAGTTTGTGACGGCTTTCGTGAACGAATGATTCATCACCTGTCGACTGGTTGGTGAACCCGCAGGTGAGTGAGAATGCAGTGCAGGATCTGAGAGAGGGTCTGCAGCTCTACAACACGGAAAACAACATCGGCCTCCGGAACGCGTGGAACATCATACAGACTGAGGTGTGTGTGTTATCTCATTCAGCAGTATGTCGGATGCTGGGAATGTAAATGAAAGTTTGATTTATTGAGGTCTGTACGGATCAAATTAATGTTTCAGGCTCTGTGCATTGCGCATGTTTGATTAAATAATAACATCATATTACATTGTTAATGATATTGATCCTGTGTGGGGAAGATTTCCTTCTGATTTATGAAGGCCAGTATATATTCAACAGTAAATAATCCCTAAGTACTAGAGCTGTGCGTTACACAATTTATTCTGTTTCTTCTCTCCTCTGTTTCACTATGTAGTAGTACCTTACAAAAAATCTTTGCATAGCATTTAGGGATCGGCCGATTATGGGCCTGGGCAGTTATCGGCACCGATATTACACTTTTTTTAAGGTTATGCAAGTTAACTGATGTGCCAATAAATTATTATTTTTTAAATAATGAGCTACTTCAGCTCTTCACCAACCTTTTTGGCACCGCAGACCAGTTTCATTTTGGACAATTTTTCCGTGGACCATTTAGTGGGGGTTAGACCTGTAACAAAACACAATGAAGTGCAGTTGCCTTAGCGGCACCTATGAGCTACAGATGGAAGTGATTTTCAAAGTGGTCAATAAAAATAATATACATTTTATGTGATTTAGATGTGTTCTTTGATTTATTTATTATTATTAATTTGTATTATTATTCCACCCACTTTTTGGCCACGCAACTCCTACAGTTTTTGCACTAGAAACGCTGTTCCAACTGTCAAACATGCAGGCTATAGCGGTGTATGTTGTTTTGATTCACGTAAAAAAATGTTATTTGTGTCATTATTTTATTATGCACCCATGTTTGGCGCTACAAACACCGTTTCAGTGCCGTATTTGCTCATGCAGACTATTTGATATCAACTATGTCGTTGTAAAGTGACTCAATATACTATTGTATTGTGATAACTTGTGATTTACACTCCTAACACATATTGGTACAGGTTATCAGTTTCCTTGATTTATTGATTATCTGTATCGGTATCGGACCTGGAAAAGCATATCGGTCCAACCCTAATACCAGTCCTGTTTCTGTAGTTAGAAAATTTTTCTCCAAATGTTAGCTAAAAGCATTGTCTCTCTGTCTCTCCTTACTTTCCCACCTCCTCCTTCATTCCGTACCACACTTCCCCCATCTATCTTTCTCTCCCTCACACACACACACACACTCTTCAGTGGCAGTGCTGTGGTGTGACTGGATTGACAGATTGGCACAACGCCCTGCCCGATAAATCAGTGCCAGATCGATGCTGCCAGGTGCCTTCTGAGGAATGTGGCCGCAATGCCAGTAATACCTTCTGGTCCGAGGTGAGAGTTTGATCGGAATTCGACCTGCAGATTAACCTGCTGCGAGTCTGCACTGAAGTTTGAAATTGTGACGTTGTGCTAATATAGCTATTCCCAAACTTTTTGTAGATAAGAATATTTTTAACCCCCTTTTTTCCAGCCCACTTTTCTCCTCCCCAAAGCCTTTCGCTCAAGTCTGGTTTATGATGGCGATTCCAGGAGTGTGAGCCACTGCCTGAAAATCCAAAAAACACAGCGTTTTGATCACTTCGGATCTTGATCAACCTGGTGGTCGAAACGTTTCCCGTTTTTAGGATTAAATAAACTCAGATTGTGTGGAGCTAAAACAGTGTGCGGATCGTCTCCCTCCTGTGTCTTTGCCATGAAATCTTATTTACTTGTCATTTACACTTATAAATCACTGTGTTAATCCGTTTTGCTTGCACATGCAGGGTTGCTATGACAAAGCCGTGGGCTGGCTGGATGCTAACAAACACCTGCTGGGCACGATTGCTATGTGTGTGCTGGTAATACAGGTAATAAAAAATGCAGCAAGAAAACAACATACATGAACATGCTGGTACATATACAGTACATATGGTTTATACACTAATACACATATACTGCTATATTGATCAGGCAGCCTTATCCTGAGCATCTTCTGTTGTCTAATTAAGCAGCTTGGGGTTACGGGTGTTGCTCAGGGTCTGGAGGAAGGTTAGAAGCAGACTTTAAAAGTACAACCTCTTGCTAAAAAGCCAGTATAAGCCCCAATATAAGCTACTGGTAGACAAACATGATGCAGTAGATATATACTGTTGTAATTTTGGTCTTTTTTCACATTTGCACATATTATTGAACACCTCACATAATTGAAATGGCACATTTTCATGTTCTTACTTTGACTTTTACTTGATTAGGGCGGCATGGTGGCGCGGCGGTTAGCGCTGCCGCCTCACACCAAGAAGGTCCTGGGATCGAACCCCGGGATCTGTGTGCAGTTTGCATGCTCTCCCCGTGGTTGCGTTGGTTTCCTCCGGGTGCTCCGGTTTCCTCCCACAGTCCCAAAGCATGCAATATAGGTTAATTGGTGGCTCTAAATTGGCCCATTAAGGTGTGAATGTGATTGTGTGTCGTGTTGACACCTGCCCAGGGTTAGTCCCCGCCTTCTGCTCGTACATTCCCGGGATAGGCTCTGGTCCCCGCAGACCCAGTTGGGATTAGAAAAAGCGATCAGTAATATGAACAGCAATGTTCATTGTTCAGTAGTGCAAAATTTGTGTAAATATTGTAGCAGCACTGCCGGAGGTAATACTTGAACACAGTATTATCAATGGGTATCTGAGCAAGACCCTCAGCAAGAATGATTGTTCTTATTTTTGTTGCAAGTTGGAACTGATGCAATTTTATGTCCTGTTGCAGCTCCTTGGCATGGCGTTCTCCATGACGCTGTACCAGCAGATTCACAGAGTGGGGAAGAAGTACGATGCCTAAAGGAATCACCTGAAAAAACTACAAATCCCAGAGCACACTCATACGCTATTATACTTCCTGCTTCATTTGATTACTGGATAATGTCAGCGCTAAAGATCTAAACAAAAAGCTGTAAAAGATCAATAAAGTATGTAAAAACCATATTTTCCTAAACCTACTAAAGAGCTATTCTAGGACAGAAACAGCCTTTGAGGACTGCTGGGAAGAATAAGACAGAAATCAAAGGAATTTTAGAAAAGCAAAGGTGATCTGCGGCTCACAGGAGGATTTATTTGACATCATAATTTTTCTGATTCTTTTAAAGCACTCCACGTCTGAAATAATACACACCCAGGACTTGAAACAAACACATGCATTTGTAAAAGACAGGATTCTTACTGTTGATTCATTCATTGTCTCTTTTTTATTTTACTCACAACTTGTATATTTACTGTAAAAGCATGTTTTTTTACATCACTTGCAAAGTTCACAACTGTACAGTTCTTCCCTGTTCACGACACATGTATCTCATAAGAAGAATATAATGCTGTTTATGGAAGGTGTTGTGTGTCTGTATTTACACTTACTGACCACTTCATGATTAACTCTTACTTGTGCCCCACCTACAGTATACGCTGTGTTTTAGAAAATCAAAAAATGGACCAACGACTTCAGGCAGATGTTGACCAATATGAACAAATTTAATAACCGCAGTATCTTGAAATGAAAATTATCACAAAAAAATTTTTTTTTTCAAAGTATCAATATTCAACAGTTTTAGCAATGACTAAAGTAAATCAACAATAATTACTGATGTTGAAACTTGGCCCAGCTCTAAGCGTCATTGACGATGCGATCGAACAGTGGTATTGATGACTTTGTGCCTGTGTCTGTGTGAAAGGAGGCATTTTTAAAATTTTTGTATCTTGTAATTGCATAAAAACACGTTGTTGAATTTGGTCATAAATGGACCTTGTATTGTTTGCAGTTAAAGTTGTCATATATCATTAATATGTAAATTTTTCACAAGGTATTGTAGCTACACATTGTAGGTGTAACGGTTGCTATGATAATCACATTGAAGTTTAATTGTGTATGTTACAGTGAAATTCATATGTTATGTTTTTTTTTACAAGTTACAGAGAATGTTAAAAATGCCCTCTTTCACACAAATACAGATGTAAAGCTGCAAAGCCAGTTTGCTAAAGTGAATTAATTAAGGGCTTGTTTACATGTATGCAGATATTTTTTATACTTTTGGGCCTTTCATTTACATGTAAATGTGAGTTTTTCCACGTTTGCAGCTATTTTTTAAAAACACAGTTTTTATACGTTTGGCCTTTTGTTTACGTTTTCGTTTTAGCCACCTCACACACATTTTTTAAACGCTGTCCAAAGTGAAGATTTTTCAAAACGCTGAATTCTGTGGATACGTGTAAACGGAAGGCCCAGTCGTTAAAAAAAATGCATTTACGAAAACATCTCTACGTGTAAACAGGCCTTTTTTAACAGAATATCATGTTAACGCGATTTAAAAAATAAACGATTAAAAGATTTAGCTTTTTTAAAAATATACGCAAACATTTAAACAGGCCCTAAAGTAAAGCTATTTAAGTTAAAGTGAGTAGTTATTTGTTGTTGTAAACAAAGTACAGAACAATGGGCTGTGTGGCGCCCAGAGAGTAGTACTTGGGGACAGTACCTTGCTCATGAGTACCTTGGTGGTGCCTTTACCAACCCGGGACTTGATCCATTGACCTTTTGATCACGGGGTCAAAAACCTAACTGTTACGGTACCAACTGCCCTATTTACGCCTGACAATTTTTAGTTTTTGCTCAAAATTGTTGATGCAAGTTTGCGATATAATCATCACTTTGTTGCAAAAGTGATTCTTAATACAACAGTGAAATCATTTTGAACATTGGTTAACATTTGCCAAAGTTATGGGCAAAGCTACAGAGGTCTCTTTTTTGTCTCACAGCATAGGTGGATGGTTAATAAATGGATGAATAAATTAATGGTACAATAATATAGCACTTTTCTAGACTAATTAAGCACTAATACAAAAGAGCTTTTTGTGCAGTTTTTCTCCTAATTAGTCCTAAATTGAGAATAATTAAGTATTCAGACAAAAAAAGTTTGTAATTAACATGTCAAACTGGTGGAAGCTTGGGGGAGGAATAACACCAACTGTACATGGAAACAGATAGAGGAGTGGGCATGGAGATGTTTGCTACATGGACGAGTCATGTTGCCCTGGGCCTTGGTTATCTACTGACTTTCTTTCTGTCTTCTCTCTCTCTAAGTCTGGCTTTTTGTTCTGTTATTCACTGATCTGTTCAAAGTGCGTCTTCCCTGCTGGGGCCGACATGCTTTTCCTGGGCAGTCATTTGGAGAGGGGAAGACACCTCAGGAGGTGCTTGTCGGGAGAGATGGAGAGACGGAGACAGAGAAATCAATAAAGATTTCACTTCAGAAGAAACACAGAAGAAAAAGAATGGCCCTTCGAGGTCTATTATTGGAGTTGGTCTCATACTTTTCCAAGGCCATAAAGATATTTAAAATGTAGATAACTTATTGATCGGAAACTGTCCCTCATGTATTTTGGATTGTTGTTGGTATATTTTCTTCTTTGAGTCAGCATCTGAGGTGCTTAAACCCACTGACCTTGCCAGGAGCATAAGTAGCTTTTTACTTTATTGTGTTTATTTTCTACTTTTCCTCTCTGGGCTGAAGTGCTTGTGTATAATCTCTGGGGAGAAAAACTAGTCAATACTTTATTTTAAGTTCAATCTGGTGGAGCACTTTCAGAGAGAACGTTTCTTTGCAATGGTCTGAATGCTTACTTCTAAAGCATTGAAAAAAGATTTTGACATTGACATTCATGAAAGTACCATTTACTGCCAGTTGCTGGGTAGTTCTCTTAAATTCTTCTTTTTTTTCTTCTTCTCTCACTTTTTGTTTTGTTAACTCATTACACAATTTTGTCTTGCTAACTCCTCACATAGTCCCTTACTTACATGTTAGGCTTCTGGAAAACAGTTGCCATTAACCTTTGGCAATGTTGCCGCAAATTTGCAGCAAGGTCATATTTTCACAAGCAAATTTGGTTTGTAGCAAACTTGTGGTGGACATCTAGCAAACTTTGTGCACCTGGCAAATTGTCACCAAAAGTTCACTACAATTTTGCCGCAAACCTGCCGCAAGCATTTTGTTTTTATAGAGGCTCACACAGTTTTGTCTTGTTAACTCCTCACAGGTTTGTCAGTTTTGTCTTGGTAACTCATCACTGTTTTGTCTTGTTAATTTATTATACCATTTTGTTAATGTCTTATATAGTCTTCAGTTTTGTCTTGTTAACTCATTAGTTTTGTCTTGTTAACCCCTCACAGTTTTGTCTTGTTAACTTCTCACACAGTTTTGTCTTGTTAACTCATTACAAAGTTTTGTCTTGTTAACTCATTACACAGTTTTAAAGACACATGATCTTCATGGCTTTACATTTTCAGCTCCTTGAGGAGATCTGAGCTGTTGCATTTCTTATCAAAAGCCCAACTACCACCCTGTTATTTCCCCTTTTTCCGTCCTACATAAAGAAAAAACAGCACAGCACACTCAGCAATCACGCAATTTCTTCGGAAATTCCTTGTTTATTATAAAATGAAATAGTTTTATATGTAATGGCAGTTTCTGGCTTAACAGCTCTTCACATCAGTACACGGCTTCAGAGATCAAAGCAAAACTGCCTGTTTTCCCTTTATTTTTGTTTGATTCTATTGATAAAGCCCCTGGCTGTGCTGTGTGCTGTGTTCCATCTCAGCTGTGCTGTGTTGAGGAAAACAAATTTGGTCCTCAGAGTTTCTATCAATAAAGTTACTAAAGCTACTGTGAGTATTTTCACACCAGAAACTTTCACTGTCTAGCCGTCTAGACAGGATACTTTTATAGTTTTGGCCACAGTTCTTCACTGCGCAAAGGGTAGTATAAGTCATGCAAAATAAAACTTGTGAGTTTGCTGGTTGAACTTGAACCTAACATTGAAGAAGCAATGTTTTTTGTTACTTCTTGTGCTGGAGTTTGACGTCAGTTTGTACATGAAATTCTCTTCTGAACTCTTTCATTTTTGAGTCATGTGCAAATGTCTGTACCTGACATTTGACTAAGTCTTGTGCAAATGTCAGGTGTATCAATAGCATTTGCACAAGACTTAGTCAAAAATGAAAGAGTCTAAAAGAGAAAATATTTCCTGCAATATCAAATCCAGACAGTAAACGTATCAAACCAACATTCTCTTTTCCATCAACCAATGAAGAAATGTTTGTCTCAGACACGGGAATTTATTCATTTGCGCACATCGATTATTGATTGGGCTAACGTTGATTCAACACTACAGTATTTTACAGCAATACAACAACTTTTTTCACGATTGTTTTGTAGTTTGAATTTATGCTGAATTATAACTAGCGTGTATTGAAATAACACCGAATCGTGTGCAAATTGTATTCACCTGGTTTATCTACAATTATCAAAATATATTTAAAAAGGATTTTTTTAAAGTAATGTTTTGTTCAACTCGTTCCATTTAAGATGAACTGTCAAATTTTTTACATTAACTGACACTGCATAAACAGATCATTGTTTAATGGTGGTTATTTTTCCATCATCATCATCATCATCATCATCATCATCATCATCATCATCATTAAACGATAAAGTGTATCAAGATTCTTTCAATGTACATTTGCTATCTGGGAAGCTACAAAAGACCCAAAGATCCCCAAATGGCTGATTCCTGTAAAACCTCCTGCTTCGTATTTACTAGTCATGACAAATAACTCCTGAATCATCAAAACTGCACACGGAATCTTTTTAGTCTGAAAATGATTTACTCACTGGAAATGTTTAAAACACTGCACTCGGACTCTACCTGCTGGTTAAACACCTGTATTGCAATTACAACACCGACCTCCCATAATGTAGGTTCTCAGTTGTCCAGGACATGATCATCTTGAGGGCTTGAGTAGAAGACAACTCGACTGCTTTTCCAAATTCTTAAAGACGGTTCACCTTTGAAGAAGCCTGAAGAACGGATGAGAGGTGAGCATCTTCAAGAATTTGTAAAGAAGTCGATTTGTCTTTTCCTTAGCAAAAAGTAGTTTATTCAAGTGTACTACGAGTATACTTGTTATATACTAAAACTGAGGCAGTATACTTGAAGTTTACTTTTTATATACTATATTTTATATGCTTAAGAATAGTATAGTGAAGTATACTTGACTTATACTGATAAGTATAAAGAAAAGTCTACTAAAGTCTAAAAGTATACTTTTGTAATCTTAAAATGACCTTATAAACTTAAAAATGTTCCAATTTAGTCTGAAGAAGTATCAAATTAGTATACTTTCTAGTACACTACAAGGTACATGGTACATGGTCCGTAGTATTCTTGCTATACTTGTACTTATACTCAAGCATACTTAATAAAATGAACTTCAAGTATACTACTGTTTGCTAAGGGTTTACTCAACCCTCAAGATCGCTTGGATTAAAAACATTTCAAAGTGCGGGTTTGAGTTTGACTTAACATTAAGGTATATTATGAGTCATAAAAGGAATCTCTGTATCTTTGCCCACAAATATAGTAAATGTTGACAGATTTTCATTCATTTTTGAGGTCAGAATTGCATTTGCAACAACCTGCTCATTATGTGATCCATCACACCTTAAAAGCGTACCTACAATACCTTGTAAAATCACCTCATTCATTCACCAATATTTTCTTTCTTAAATTTGTTTTTAAATGTATATTGTATTTACGTTTTTAATTTGTAATTATGTGTTGCCTATGATACAACTGTGGAACTGATGAAAATCCAATAACCCAATGTTTTGCACAAGTGAGTTTTAAGAAAAAAAATCTTAAGAACAGTTGGTGAAGGAAATCCAATGATATTTTTATATTACAAAAGAATGAGAACAATATAATTACTTACGACCAAATTCAACCACAATGATCAGTTTTTGCCACAACAAGAAACGGCCACAAAGAGTATTTGAGATATGGATGTGCGGCTAATAAAATTCACTATTTGATTCTGTTTTAACAGGTACATGTGCCAGTTTGATTTTAAGACATGTTGAGTGCTTTCATCATCTCACTGTCTGTCTTCCTCTTCACTTCTGCACTCCACACCCAGCTGCAGAAGTTGTGCTGAGGAATCAGATTGTTCTCAAACCTACGGGGGTTGGGGAGGGGGGTGTTATGACCCTTTTAGGACACAGACCCCTGTTGTAATGTTAACTGTGCAATACCACAGCATAAAGCACTCTCATAGTTTATTAAAGCATTAGCTGAACAGTGTCAGGAAGAGAAAAGAAATTATTAGAAACATTTAAACCAGAACTCTGTACAGCTCAAAATACACAACCATACAAAATAGAAAGTAGAAAGTACTGGCTCTTGTCCTCCACAGTATCCATAGCAACAAGATAGGGGATGGGGCTGTATCCCTTCTCAGCAGATGGGGAGGCGTCTGGACAGGACTACGGGTCACTAGCATTGCGATCGAGTCCTTCATATGTAAGGCTGCATCTGTCTCCTTCTCGTGGGTTACATTTTGATATGATGTTCAGAAACTTTCTCACACACTTGTTTTTGAGTGTCCCTGTTTTAGGATTGCTCAACAGTGCTGTCAAATGAGAAATAAAACGATAGAAAATGAAGGAGCATCGCTTTTTATGAGTTACACAAATAATAAGCCATGAATCAATTAAACCTTTAAAATACTCCAGCGTCCATATACAGCATTTTGATACAGATTCATCCGAAATAATCAAGGATACAGTTACAAACCAACATTCCTAATAAATTCTTGATTTTGATAACTCAATAAATAACGTTCTGCTTTTCTGGACATTTTCCACCATGTTTTAGCTGATTGTGATAAAGGGGGAATTAAGAGAGAAAGAATGATAAGTTGAAATCTGAGATTTGAAAGGGCTGTAGTGGGTCATTTTAGCAGGGCATTAGGATCGCTGAGTGTAATTCTTTAAAAATAAAATGGTATTTCACTGAGTTCTGGGATCTTGTGAACCGTCAAATGTTAACTGATCACTGATCAGCCATAACATTATGACTACCCGTCTAATATTGAGTATGTCTATGGTTATGCAGTCTCAGACCCAAACAAATTATGATGTGCGTGTGTAATGAACCAGCATTAGCATTTTCAGCAGTTTGAGCTATAGTAGCTTTTCTATTGGATCAGACGGCACTGGCCAGCCTTCACTCCTCCTCACCCTGACATAAGATTGCCAATTTTGCTTTTGGTTAGTAGCTCCTGACCACTACAGAGCGGGAACATCACACAAGAGCTGCTGCAGTGTTGGAAATGCTTTGACCCAGTCGTCTAACCATCATCACAATTAAGCCCTGGACAAAGTCACTGAAATCCTTAGGCCTGGACATTTTTAAGCTTCCAACACATCGACTTCAAGCACAAAATATTCACTTGCAGCCTCACATATTCCACTTACTGCAGGTTAATTAATGTTATTTACTTCACCTGTCATAATGTGATGTCCTATGGTTGATCGGTCCCTTACAAAAACAAAATGTTTGCAGCAGGTTTGTGGTTAATTTGTGGCAAACAGTGGAGTGTGCCATTGTCAGTCACTAGTGGCAGCTTGCAGCAATGTTCTGGCAACAATGTATTTGCCAGAACAACTGGTCAGAATTGAAGTCAACTTTTGGTGACAATTTTGCCTGGCGCATAAGTTTACCACAAAGTTTGCTAGAAGTCCTCCGCAAGTTTGCCACAAACCTAAATTTTTTTGTAAGTGGTGTATTTTCTTCTATTGTAGTTGAATTCTGCTTGTAACTGTTCCACTGTTCTCTTTTCCTACCTCTAGTTTTAAGCTTGTAATATTTGTAGCCAATGTATATATATTTTGCTTATTCTATGGAACTTGTTTGTATTTATATACTTTTCTTACTTTATGTGCCTTATCTGTGCAAACTGTAAAACCTGGATCCACGTCGTCTCGTCTCTCTATGCATGTGTACATAGTAGAGATGACAAGTTGACTTTGACTTTTATTGTATTTTTGTTATATATGTTTCTGCATTTATGAATATATATAATGCTGGTATTTATTAGGATAGTATATATTGTTATATTTGCATATCTTTATGACAATATGTTTAATAAACAGTTATTTTGTGCACTTGCTGTCTAATATATCCCACTCACTGCAAGGTGTTATTGTAACCAGGTAATCAATCTTATTCCTTTCACCTGTAATGTTATGGCAGATCAATATAGATCGACTATTGGTGATCTTTCTGTGGCATCTATTACTTAATAGTTGCGAGTGCATGTGCTGTTGCATATGTACAGTAAATAATACTTAGTAAATAAGGGAACAGAATTTGTCTGGTAGAGAATTAAAGTGTGCGCACGCTGCAGCAGAAGACCTAAAAACAAGATACGTAAACAATTGAGGGGGTTTTCAGAGGACTGTTTGAACTTAGTTGGAGCAGTTAAGAAGGAGTGCGAAGGTAAACGAGTTCCCCGAAGCTCCAACAATCAGGTGAGAGTCCGTGTTTCTCTTTGTGTGGAGCCTCCTCTTCCTCTCAGCGTTACTATCCCCAAACCCATCTCTCTGCCTGGGAGGACTTCAGCTGCACCGACTCGCTGCTCTCTCCGTCCGCCTGCTTTAACACACAAACCACTTCATTATGTGTATGATCACTCATTCATCACTCAAAATTAAATGTTTTTTTTTTATATTCGTTTCCAAAAACAAAATGAAAAATTAAGTCGCTTAAGATGATAAGGAGTCGCTTTCTGATTTCCCATTTTGCATGAATAAAACATTAATAAGTGTCAAATCTGTATATTGTTCAGTCATTATTTTACATAAAAACCAAAAACCAAACTATCAAACACATTTGTTTTCATTTTGTGCTTAAATAAAAATGGAGGAAAACATGAAACACTCTCATATTCACATTCATATTCACTCAAACTCACAGTTGGCATGACTGCTGAAAAAGACTGACCCTCTTACTGCCAAGGGACAAAAACAAAGCTAACCATTCTTATGAGCAGTAAACAAGAGTTCAATTGAGTGCACATTTTCAGTTCTTTCCTCTTTTTTGTGCAAAAGTTCACAAAGGACTAGTCATTCGGGGCTTTTATGTGTTTTTTTTTCATTTTGGCTTCAGAAATGGATGCAGAAAAAATAGTTGTCGGATTTTGGTTTTAATGTGAAAAACGAATGAACAATGCACAAACAAAGACGTTTTCTGTTTGTTGTTTTGTGACCATCGAGCCGGTTTATTTTTTCAATTTAAAATAAATGTTTGCACTGATGCACAAAGGAATTAATGAATGATGATATTGACTCGTTATTCAAAAATGAATACTGAGAAAAAATGTTTTTAGTGTTCTAGTTTCTAAACTAAACTGTTGAATGATACACATATTCCTGTCTTATTTTGCACTTCAGCACAGTTCAATGTAACAATTCAATGCAAAACTCTATAATGCATTTTCTAACCTTGCTGGCGATGGCTTTCAGCTTCCCCAGCAACGACGGTGTGTTTGAGTAAACGATATCGTCCTCGTTCTCCTCGCCTTCGCCCTCGGCAAGCGCGCAGCTGTCAGCCGCCGGCAGCTCGCAGTCCCTGCTGGCCGACATTACGAGGCGCGAGTATTTATATTCTAACCTGGTAAAGAGAAAAAACATCAGTGTCCGCATTTGTCCTGTTTTTTTAACTCTTTAATTTTGACTGACACGTGACTTCACCTCTTGTTTTTCTTCCAGAAGTAACACGTAAGAGAAACCAGGAGAACGGCCATAAACGCTCCGACCCCAATTCCAACTTTCAGCCACAATGGAACGGCTTCGCAGGAAGACGAGCTCTTAGCGGGGAGCGACACGCCTTTCGTGCAAAGTTTAGGCTCATTCCACACGTACAGCATGTCCTAAAATGGAGCAGTTGGTATTGTAATGTTTAGGGAGTTTGCCATGCGAACGGAAAGTCACGGGTTCCAATCCCGGACCAGTAAAGGTAACACTGAGGTACTCATAAGCAAGGTACCGTTCCCAGGCTTGAGTTACGTCAGTTTTGAGCAGGCCTGGGCAATATAGTGAGCATCAAAATAAGAACAATAAACCATCATGACATATTAGTGGGGCAGCTGGTTGTGTAGCGGTTAGGGAGTTGGCTCTGTGATCAGAAGGTCACCGGTTCAAGTCCTGGACTGGTAAAGGTACCTCTGAGGTACTTATAAGCAAGGTATCGCCCCAGCACTGTTCCTTCACAGATGCACAGAGGTCACATTTTGTTGTGGTGCGCGGTGCTGTGCTGTGTTCACAATGATGTGAAGGAACAGTGGGCAGCTTTTTGGCAGTGCCTGGGGGGAACAGTGCTTGAGGATGGTTCCTTGCTCATCTCAGTGGTACCTTTACCAGTCCAGGACTTAAATCAACAACCTTCTGAATTGATGTGAGTCATGTTGCTCAGCCCTAGTTTAAGGTGAGAGACTTTTTGTATGTAAAGAAGCGAGATATAAGTTACCTGCATGCCTCCCCTGCACGCCCCCTCTATGGAGTGATAATCCGCTTCAGTGCAAATGGGACAAGCGCTGGAGCTCAACCACAGGAAGTAAAATGTACAGCCATCACAGGTGCCTGCGGGACACTTACTAAAAACACACACACACACAAACACATGCAAATTGAGTAAGGGCTGTGTGTGGTAACAACTGGCAAACTAGACAGCAAGTTCTTGTAGAAACTGTGTGCTGGGATAAAGAGAAGAGTAGAAAAGGTAAAAAGGAGAAATGGCTCCCCTGGAAGACGGAATCTCAAGAGAAGAATCAATATATGAGCACATAAAACTGAATGAATGTAGTCTAAACGTCAAGGGCAATTTTCAAATAAAAATTTAGACTAGTAAAGGAGGAAATTTCCAGGAAAGAGAAGGCATACGGGCACCCTAAGAAATCCTGTCTAGGGATGTAATACTCGTAAAGCCTAACCTTGCAAAAATCCACAATGACAAACAGGAACAGGTTTAAGAGCTCAAAAAGGAAACGAGGTGCAGCTTTTATTCTAAAAGTCCCCTTTAGCTGTCATTCGTTGTTGGTCATGTGCTCCTTTGAATGAATGGGCAGAATTATAACTACGGCATGGAATTTACTTGCTGTTTGACCAGTGTGAGGCCCCTGAACAACTACAACTCAAGTCACCCGCCGTGGTCAGGTCACGAGATTTTTTGACGCATACTGCAGACGAGCTGATTTCGACTGAAGGAGGGATATGCAATTGTGATTTTAAAAAATGTTTCTTTGTGTGCTCTCTCTTTAGAAAATAATATTTTTAAATGATTAATGTATGATCTGTTAACATCATTTCCAGTAAATAATATAAAAATTATATTATTATATATTATATTGGCTGGGGCCATTGGGCTCTTGCTTGATCAAGTCTATGGATTACCCGTCCTTGTGTTTGACCGAGCATACGCATCGACAACGAGCTGCGTCGTGAACGAACACTTGCTACAACCCTACATGCATCTACACATACTGTAATACTGGAGGTCTCTATGTGGATGCAGAATCGTTAATGAAGACATTCTTCCATACTTACTGCATACCTGTGACCTCCTGTCACCTTACTCACATGACCGACCTTAACGTTCATGTCAAAATGGAATCTTGTGGACGCATCACATATTTTTTGATGACGTGCGCGACCGATATAGCAACCATGATGCACATGTGCATGCTTTGTTAACAGACAACATATTCCATACCTTTGCTGGACTTTCACTTGCTGGATTTTTTCAATATAAAACATTCTAAATCAACGTTAACTTTGTAGTTTAATCCTTCAGTAAGAACAAAATATAGGCCTACCTTGGCACAGTGAGTTCTCCGCGCTCTCCCTTCTCCGGGTGGCAACGCAGCGTGATGACTGCACTGCGGCCGTGCTCACAGGACGCCGTCACCTGGGGGGAGCTTGACGAGAAAGCAAAGCATACCTAAGATAAAGCTGTTAAAATAAATATGTAATAGTAAACAATTACATGAAGACTGGCTAATGTGAAGGTCATCAGCTTCTTTGACTGTTAGCTAACGTTTATTTTAATAGAACTAAAATGCAAAATCTAGACTTCCCAGATAACAA
Source organism: Distichodus sexfasciatus (assembly GCA_032718565.1). Taxonomy (NCBI): domain Eukaryota; kingdom Metazoa; phylum Chordata; class Actinopteri; order Characiformes; family Distichodontidae; genus Distichodus; species Distichodus sexfasciatus. Next base: position 1,591,145 of record JAVGVS010000080.1, read on the forward strand.
TATGACATCCCTAGAACATTCTAAGCATCCCCTTAAAATCCTCATAAGGAACAAAAATAAGATCAAATATATATTAGGAACAGCAAATATTTAAGATCAATAAAAAAAAATCAAATATCAAAAAATCAAATATTTAAGATCAAACCTCTGTACAAATGACCATAACGCCGATTTTCACTGTTGCATTCAGAAATTAATTTGCAACAAAATGTGTGTATAAATCAACATCAACATTTAACAATGTGTTTTTTTGTTTGTGTCGCTGAAGCCATTAGTGTTGCTGTTACACACACCTAAAGAAGAAGTTGATATCTGGAAGTTTCCGTGAGGTTTCAGAGAAGAGATCAGGCCTAATGCTCACTCCGTCTAGAGTGCTATCAACTGTAGCTCCTGAGAGAGGGAGAGAGAGAGAGAGAGGATGACGCTAGGATAATGCTAGATTAGAAAGGATTTAGGATCTTTCAGACAGTTGCGACTCACAGTTCTTCTCCGCTTACGCCCAGAAGTAAAGAAGCTGAAATACATTTATACACCACACTTCAAAACAGGAGCTGAGTTCTGATACAAACAACATTGTAACGTTACATAAGTAGAATTTTCAGATATCTCTCAGATCTCTTGAATGGCTAGTTCTCTAACACAATTTTACTTTTTCGACAAAAATATCTGTACTTTCTACTCCTCACACTTTCATAACAGGCTAATTTCTTTAGCCTAAGGCACTTGAGTGGAATGCTAGTGACGTTTATAATGTGTTTAGTATAAAGTAAAAACCAATTTCATTTTAAAGCTTAAATATATGCTGCAAATACACATAGACATGTGTTATTTTGTTTGTACATAAATGCATTCAGGAGGTTAACTCCAAATAAGTGACACTACTACTTAACCCAAAGGCAAGGTGAATTAGCGGTGGTTGCTTTTCAATAAACTACAGCAAGAAGGTCCTGGGTTTGATCCCCGAGTTGACCATAGGGTCTTTCTGCGTGGAGTTTGTGTTCTCCTCGTGTTTGTGTGGATTTTGTCCGGATGCTCTGAGGTGCGTTTCCCAAAATCATAGTGTACATTACCAACTAACTAGTGTGCATTAGCAACTAACATGGTGTATGTTGGCACCTATCATAAAGGTATGCGTTAGTAACTAACATAGTATGCGTTAGCAACTAACATAGTGTACATTAGCAACTAACATAGTGTATGTTGGCATCTAACATAGTGTACAGAAATCAACTAACCTAGTGTGCATTAGCAAATAACTTAGTGTATGTTGGCACCTAGCATAATTAATGCGTTAGTAACTAACCTGGTGTACATTAACTAATAACATAGTGTCTTTCGTTAGCAACTAACATAGTGTATGTTAGCAACTAGCATAATTAATATGTTAGCATCTAACATAGTGTGCATTAGCAACTGACATAGTACCATTAAGCAAACTAAAGCTTATGTGTATGTTAGCAACTAGCATAGTGTATGTTAGTAACTAACCTAGTGTACATTAGCAACTAACATAGTGTATGTTAGCAACTAACATAGTGTACATTAGCAACTAACCTAGTGTACATTAGCAACTAACATAGTGTATGTTAGCACCTAGCATAGTGTATGTTAGTAACTAACCTAGTGTACATTAGCAGCAACATAGTGTATGTTGGCATCTAACACAAGTATGCATTGCTTAGCCTAACACCAGTGTACGTTGTAACTAATATAGTGTATGTTAGCATCTAACATAGTGTACATTAACAGCTAACTTGGTGTACGTGGCAACAAAAAAACCTATTTCGCCCGCACTGAAATCTGATTGGCTGTTGAGCTGGTAACCAATCAGGATACTTGTCTGTACGGGCTACATGAACAGAGCACCACGCAAGTATCCTATCGCGCATTCTCTCTCTCTCTCTCTCTCATTCCGTCATGTGCGCGCTTCTCTCAAGTGCGCGATGCACACGCTACTGTCTCGCGTGCAGGCTCTTGTTTGCTTGCTCTAGTTTCCGGGATATTTTATTCAATTTGCAGGCATCAGGGAGCCACTATCAATATGCCGGAGACTTGGGATGTCTGTGTTAGTAACTAGCATAGTGTATATTAGCATCTAACATAGTGTACATTAGCAACTAACAGTATGCGTTAGCAACTAGCATAGTGTCACGATAATAACTAGATCCGCATATAAGTACCTCAATGCTTCCTTTATCCAGTCAGAACCTTGATCGGTGGCTTCCAGAATAACTCCAATATCTATATATTCTTTATATTTCTCCATAATGCTTTTGTCAAAGTATTTGTTGCAGGTAACGTCAGTAAGCTGCAGGAAATATCGGAACAGCGTCACTCACCGAGGAAGGTATCGGCGAGGCTGATGGACTGAGAAGGAAAACCGTCTATTACCCATCCATGGGATGGTTGATTGACAGATGAAGTTTCCACGTAGTTGTTGAGGCCGACTGACTCACTCTGCACGTCCTTACCGGACAAATCTGTCACGTTGTCCCTGCACACAGCCACCTTTCTGCCCTGTGGTTGGAAACAGAATGAAATGATATACAGTACTGTGCAAAAGTCTTGAGCCGCTCCATAATAAGTACAATAATTTAGTGCAACATGTGCAAACATAGATAAATATCAAGACTACATTAAAAACACAACACAGCCTGGCCCTGTAGAAAAAACATGGAAAAAATTGGTTTTAGTAGTTTAGGAGCGTTAGTATCACAAAATGATTTTAAACATGGGTAAGTAGGAAGACTTTGATTAAAATGCATGGAAGCGAATGGGGAAATGATAAAAGTAAGAAAAACTGATGGATGTGTGTTCAGTGAGGTGGTGTGAGGTGGCATAAGCACCGTGTTGGACTGTTGCGCAAAAAAACAGGTGAAGAAAAGCTTTCGAGTCCCAAATCCCATGTATTCTTAACAGCAGAAAATGCGTGGGTTCCACTGGGAAAAATAACAGATACAAAAGGATATAAAAAAGGGGTCATGACGATTAGAGATATGCTACGAATCATGTAGAATCTGGTGACATTGTGAAGAACAGTGGTCATGCAGTAAAAAATAAAAAAATTTAGTTCCATGTTAGTCTATGGGGGGAAGAATGGACAAAAAATGACAGAACTCATGAACATATCAAAAACGTGTATACAAGCACCCCACACTGCAATAGGCCGCACGTTTTAGAGTTGGAATGCAGTTTCTAGCACAAAACTGTAGAACTGTAGGCAAGACCACCTAAGCCGAGACCGGAGTGTGTTGAGACGGAGACAAGACCAAGACTCTGACAGACCGAGACCCAGTGGAGACCGAGACCGGACCAATGCACGTTTTACACCACATGACAATTAAGTGGAACATGCAAAACCTAATCACCCCTCAAAAAAGCTGCACAAAGCAAACAACATAAACTAAGCAACATTAAACATGTTTATTCAATATTTCTCTTTTACACATCTATAATGAGGAAATCGCCTCACTGGAAGCAGTTATCCAAACTGATCACATCATATGTTAAACCCAACAAACCAGAACACTCCTCAAGACCAAACACACCCCAAAGATTAGGGGGTAGTTGCTAAAAAGCAGATTTTCCAATTTTTCATGTGTACATGTGGGTGTGTGAAGGGGCAGAGGGGGTAATCACAGTCGGCAGTAACATCATTGGTTGCACATAAAGCGAGAAGTTATCCAATCCGACAGATCATTGATAGTAATATTCTCAGAGTTGGGGTCTCGGCTGACCTCTAAATAAATTCCTGAGTACTCTATGTCCGAGTCCACGACAAGACCGAGTACAAATACGGCAGAGTCCGAAATAAGACCGAGGCCTGCCAAAATGGCAGACCGATCGCGAGCACTACAACAGTAAAAACCCTGTAGGAGGAGCAAGAGGAGAAAGAGAGTGTTGAATAAAAATCAGATAACAATATGTGGTTGCACACTTAATGATTTCCAAACTACTGTACTTCTACAGTAACCAGTTAGGCAAGATATTTTTGGTATCTTGAATCTAGTCGGTGGGGCTGTGCATCATAAAAAGTAATGAAAGTTTATGAGTACAGAGCTAACATCATGCCAAGACTTGAAAATGTTAATTCTGAATGCAACACCGTGCAAGTTGCAAAGTCAAGGTCAAAGCAGAGCCAGAGCTTCTCTTTGACTCAGAGTGTACATATTATCTGTGTGCACTGGACCAAAATTAAACATCATCTGAATGACTTCATAAACTTAAACATCATCATCCAGACTTCATAAACATGATCTTACTAAAACTTGACTATATTTGAAATGAGACCAGTTATAAAGTCCCCAAAACATTCACAAAACCCACTGCACCAAGTAGCAGGGGTGATCCATCTCCAAATATTCAGCAGGACAGTAAAACACATTATTATACTCATTTGTGAGAATTTATACCTCTGCTCCACACAAGCTGACGTTAAACTGGTGGTAGTATTTTGTCCCTTTGGAGGTGAAGCTCGGTCCGTTCATGATGGATCCAACCGAGCTTAAGGCACTTAGATCGTAAGTAAAAGTTCGATTCTGTTCCATGTAGGAGAAGGAGCAGTCGTTGAAACAAACAGAATGCTCCTGCAAACAACACACACAAACATACACAGTTAGCATATGCACATTTACAGCTAATCTTTCCTAAAATCAAAATATATTGATTAAATTTAGTAGTATAGTAGCATTATTCACAATATATTAAATGAATATATATTAAGTATTCTTTTAAATGATGCATTGAATAATATTGTTCATATTTGTCTATCTGCTGTATTGCCCATGTCTGTTAAGGGGAATATCAGTAACTTAAGGGTTAAGAGGCTTTGCTCTGGTGCATAATGGTGGTAGTGGTGTACGTAAAACAGAGCTGGGTTTGTTGTAGGTGGTGTATCTAAATTAAAAAGTGATTATTGAATTGTTCACGACTTAAAGGGTGTAGCTACACAACTTTACAAAACATACTGTCCACCACACCCTTAAACATGTAGCTACAATATCACACAAAATCCAAAAACTGTTAAAATTGCCCAGAGCAAAACATCATGGGTGAGGTAATCGGACAGTGGCGTTGACAACTTGTGCTTGTCCCCATGTGAAAGGAGGGGATTGTGAACATTCTTTGCAACTTGTAATTGCAAAAAGAGACAGCTGTTGTTGAATTTGGCCATAAATTTACATTTTATTGTTTGCTGTTAAAGTTACTTACCATTAATATGACAACAGTACTGTTTGTGATATTGTAGTTACAAATGTAAGTAACATAATAATCACTTTGCTACAAATTTAATTTAACTGAGGCGGTTAGTAGCATAACAGTTAGAGAGTTGGCCCCGTGATCTGCAGGTCGCCGGTTCAAGTCCCGGAACGGTAAAGGTACCACTGAGGTACTTATAAGCAAGGTATTGTAACCAAGCACAAAATGCAAAGTTGCTAAAGCCCCTGGATTGCCTCGCCGCTGACACTTTGATTGAGACCATTTTTACATTTTTTGAAGTGTTGCCTGATCTCATGACTACATGTTTAAGGGTCTGGTGGACAATATATCTAGCAAATTTCTATAGCTACACCCTTTAAGATGTGGGTAATATAATAATCACTTGCAAATTTAAATTTAGATGCAACAGCTCCAACAGATCCAGCTTGGGTACCGTCCCCAAGCGCTGCTCCCTGGGCTCTGCATGTCAGCTGCCCACTGCAGCTTCACAGATGGGTCAAATGCAGAGGTCACATTTCATTGTGGTGCGGTGTGTGCTATGTTCGCAATGACAAATAATCACTAATTTCAATTGAACCTGTGACTTCTTGGTTCATATGAAAGAATTCCACCAATAGGTTGCCACCACATCCACCGTCGAATTTCCTCAGTTTACAGCATTTTTTAAAACCAGGTTTTGTTACATAAATGCAAGCACAAGTGCATGAGTGTGAACTGTTGCTCCACCTTGTTGCTCCTGCTCCCGGGTCCGCACGGCTGGCAGGCCTCTTGTCCGTAGATGTGGTGTCCGGACAGGAAGGTGTCGTGCGGACATTCCTGGCACTTGTTGGTGTCTTTGTCGATATAGTGTCCAGGTGGACAAGGCACACAGGACGAGCCGCTCTCCTGACTCACCAGGGCACAGGCATGACACGACGAGGCCGAGCCGTCCAACGCGTTGCTGATGCTGATGGAGTAGATCTTCACTATGTCATTCACATAGCGACGCACCTGAGAGAGAGTGAGGAAGAGAGTGAAGGTAAGAAGTAGAGAAAAAGCAGGTTGGGGGATGGATAATCCGGTCCTAGAGGGCCAGAATCCAGCAGGTTCAGAACATTTACACCTGATCTCAGGTAGGCGCTCATCAGAAATGACTCACTATTCATGATGGAAAACCTCCAGGACACTGGCCCCGCAGGACCAGAATTGCCCACTCCGATCTACTAGGAACAGTTTTCCAGTGCTACTAGGGCTGGGCAATAAGACCTCAAATCAATATCACAATTAATTGAACATTTTACCTGGATTATGATTAATGAATTATTATTTAATTTTTCAGTTTAAAACAAGATCTGTACTGTAAATATGTTCAACTATTAAAGCTGGGATTCATTCATTCATTATCTGAACTGATTAATCCCTATGAGGGTTGTGGGGAGTGGAGCCTGTGCTAAGTTGTGTGCTTAGTGTTGTGTAAACCAAGAATACATGTTACAGTATGATCCGGTGTCCTGTACTGCTCTCTGTTTTTTTGGGGGGATAATTAAAACCACTTGACTTGGCTTCAACAGTTGTAACAATTTCCACTTTAAAGTTGAGTGGATCAGAAGGTCGCAGGTTCGAATTCAGGACTGGTAAAGTTACCACTGAGGTACTCATGAACAAGGTACCGTCCCCAAGCACTGCTCCCCGGGTGCTTGGTAGCTGCCCATTGCTCCTTCACGGATGGGTTAAACGCAGAGGTCACATTTGGTTGTGGTGCACTGTGTGTTGTGCTGTGGTGTGTTCAAAATGACAAATAATCACTCATTTTCATGTGTGTTATAGAGTGACAATGTGCATAGTTACATCTGAAGGTTTGTTGGTGCGTTGAAAGGCCCAAGTGTAAGACACTGATGCGTTCTTCGTCATAATATGTGTGTACGCTCGTCTGCTTTTAGCGCCCTCCCATGATTCCACCACATTGGTGCTCTTCCTGTTCACATCCTGCATGAAAAACACAGAAAATTACCCATAAAAGAGAGGACTGAAACAGCCTCCAAATCAGACGTATTCAACAGGTATGTTTTTTTTATTTTGGAGAAAGAGACACCCGTTATATTATGTAAGAAATGGTTTTGATCTTCTTTAGAAGTGGATTTTGGGTCCAGACAAAAATAGTGTTATTTCCCGAAGCAGCTACCTTTGGAAAGTTTCCAAATATTGATCTTAAATCAATCAAGATTAAAAGATGGAAAGATTAAGCACTCTCATTTCTGCTTGGGGGAGCTCAAAGTTAAATCCTAGAAAAATTTATTATTCAACTTTTTGGAAATTGGAAAGCAACGCATTATTGTTTTTAAAATTGTTTAAAGGTCCCATATTCTGCATTTTGTTATCAAGTTAAACTAGGTCTATGAGCTCCACTAAACATGTCTCTGCAGTAGTTTGCTGAAAGTACCTCTCAGATACGGCATTTTCACCTGCTATTTACTCCTATATTTCCGTCCCTTTCAGAACAGGCTGTTTCTCATTAGTATTCCTAAATGCAGATGAGCCGCTGCTGCCCACACACGCCCCCACTCCGGAACTGGGGTGTAGACAGCACGGCGAGAGTTTACCTCACGTGAAAATAATCCACACGGCTGCTGCTAACAGATCGTCCATACAGCCGTACATATTCAACACGACGCTCCGCCGCTAGACTTCCTCACTGCGATTCCTACACTAGCGCTTGTGAGGAAACACGGCGGATCAGGAAGCGCTAGCAGTTCTACCTGGTGGGCGGAGCTTCTCAGATAGGAGGGTGGAGTTGTCCTCTAATGTCCTCTAATGTGACGTAGAAGTAGGGGAGAAATCTAAATGGCTCGTTTAAACACACGATCTCTGACATTCGTAAATTAATACTAACACAACTGACCATTTTTATCAAACTGTGTGTAGAGGCAGTACAGAAAAACAGAAAAAAGTGATTTTTTTCATAATATGGGATCTTTAAAATTGGTTTTGGAAATGAATATTGGAATACGTTGGAGTTTTGGTTTTAATTTGAACAACAAATCAATAAATGATACACAGATATAGGAAGTTGAGAAAAAGCAGTGCTTGGACTCCTTAAATATCTTTCACCGCATATACAAAAAACACAAAAACACACGCAAGTAGGAAGAAATGACCGTCATGACCGACCGAAAGCTTACCATCATGAAGTAGAGTTCACAATCCGCACTGCAGATTGTCTCAAAGACGAATGTGATTCTGCCAAACTCGCTGGCAGTCACCCCAGCTATGGACGTCGGGAGTCTGAAATGAAGACAGGGAAGGAGAGAGAGAGAGCGAGAATTCTTGATGCTACCACAGTAAACAACGGCAGCTGGTCTTCCAATACTTTCAGTACAGACAGCGTGAGTGTGTGTTTGGCTCATGCAACCAACAAAAAGCATTTTAATTATCATAATCATTTCACAAATTGTTTTCTTCGAATAAGTCAAAGAAGATTTGGGCGTTTTGGCTCATTTAAACCAATGCAAGATGTTACAAAACAGAATTTTTCCAAAAGAAAACAATTTATAAAGTGCTTCTCATTAAAATATCTTGCAACAAGAAGCACTAAAAACATGGGTTTTCTTCAGATAAGTTAAAGAATGTTCCAGCTCACTTAAACCCAGGAACACGCAGAGTCAGAATGAGATAATCATTGTCAGATCCTCCGGTCCCACTGCGGATGTGATCGCCGGCCACCTCCCAACCTGCACAAAAAACTCAAATCAGTTTCACCGCCATAAATTTTGCATAAGAGAATTCAGATGCTGAACAGAACGTCCGTCCTCATTCACCAATGTAAGTTTTTCTTACTTGAGTTCTTAAGAAAGTTAAGACATTTAAATGCAACTTTTTAATATAATATTTTGCAAACAGGTTTGCAATAAAATGTGATGTAAAGGTGCTCTTCAACGTTTATAGATTCTCAAATCTCAAATAAGAAAGCACTGATGAATGTCAGAATCCTTGTGAAATCTGTGTATGTGGACTTTAAGAAGAAATTCCTTAACAGTTGGTGAATGAGGCCCATTAATTGTACTTTCTCACCATTCATGTCATCACATTTGGTGTTGCCCACATTGAAGCAGGAGGTCTTCATGTTGTTGGGTAAAACGTTCCACCATTTGTACTCGTATCCTAACGATGGCTCGGTTCCTGCAGGACACATCTGGCACTCTGGGCAAAAAAAAAAAAATGTCTGTTCATGCTCCTGTCTCATACCGTTTCATCTCAGACCAGGTTTTGGGATTGAATATTGATAAATATGTTTTGCTAAAATATGTTTTTTTGTTTTGGTGAAACAAATCAACAAATAATACATGGATTCACTCAGCTCATTTTTCATTTGCTTTTTCCGTTTCGGCCTTGGAAATGAATATTGAAAAAATACATCCTTATTGGCTTTCATTCTGTTTTCATTTTCTAATTTTCTGTAACGGACCCTACTGGACTTTTTGTGTCGGCAGCCACCAGGGGCTACTTTTGGAGTGTTTATGGGTTTTGAGATAATTATTGTTTGCTTGGGTTTGCCCCCTCGTTTCCCCTGTAAAACCCCTGATTTCGGTTAACCTTTGTGACGCGGAGAGAATTTGGGGTGTTTTTCTCTACCTTTGTTTTTAGTCTTATTCTAGTATGTGTAGAAGTAAGCCATACATGCCTTATGTTGTGTTCAGGACGTCCTGCACTACTCAGATTTGTCATAGTTTGATGTGTAAATGTCTTTACATCAGCATATTTCTGATTAAAATTGACCTGCGGCTAAAGATAAAAAAAAAAAAACTTTTTTAGCTTGTAGAATAAAAGTGCTGAAACTGTAGACATAACTACTAGAAACAGTAAGAAAAGTGTCTGTTTTATTGGCATATTATGCAGAGGTATTCTATGGCTTACTTCTGTGAAGAAAAATATGGTTAGTTCAGGTGGAAACACTTCTTTATCCATTTGGAATCCATTTGAATATAGAATACAATCATTTGATGACAAATAATGCATTTTTTTCTATATTTATTTTTACTCTGTAACGTTATAAAATCGGAAAAATTATATTAATTGAAAATAAAATACTGAAGTTTTGTCAATTTTTGAGTCAATTTGGACTCATTTTGGCCTATAACTCATTAACTCATTCAGAACGTGACAAAACCAAATGAATGAAAGATGTTAAACCAGTAGACACTAGACAATCAGTGTATCTTTCATTCGGTTTTCACACTAAATGAATGAAAAATCCACTGATTGTTTATTGTCTACACATGGTGTGTGTATGTGTGTTTGAACAGAGCAAAATTAACGAACCTTCCATCTATTTGTCTTCACTAAACGCGCTGTTAAACTGCTCCTACACTGCAGAATGGCATAATGAAGGGGCCTGTGTGTGTGTGTTAAAGGGAAAGTTGCAACACCTGTGGTGCCGTTGGAGTATGTGCCGGGTGGGCACGGCGAGCAGGTGGATGAGTTGTGTGTATAGAATCCAGGGTTACAGGGTGGGCAATCCTCCTTCTCTCCTGAATGGGGCAGTACCACCACTCCACTCGCGTCTTCCACACACACTTTCGGTTCCAGCCACCGGTACAGCACCTGGGTCTGAGAGAGAGAGAGAGAGAGAGAACACACACAGTCAGAACAAACTTCATCACCACACAGAACACAACACTGATGAAGGACATAGGAGACTGGGTTTTTAGTTCGCCAGTGTTGGAGAGAAGCAAACTAAAAGTAGCTAAGCTACCAACTTAAATACTTCTATCAGCAGCTTATCAGTAGGGAAACTACTTTTAAAATTTTGTAGCTTTAAAAGTAACTAAGTACTTTTTTAAAAATGACAAAAGATGAATATTTTCAACTATCCATCAGGTGTTTCTTAATGGGTTTGAATTGACAGAAGTGGTTTCTTGGCCGGTTATATGTAAAGAGCTTTGTGACAATGACTGTTGTAAAGAGCGCCATGTAAATAAAATTGAACTGAATTGAATTTCTGATAGGCTGCCGTGCCCATGTGGAACACACTCTTGGCAGCTGCGAGATGGAGTCGGAGAATGGAGTCCACTGTCCAACATGAAAGCAAGAATCTGTGGCTATGAAGTAGCTTTGATGTAGTTGGCTACTTTTTCTCCCTAGCTTGTTGTGCAGCTTAGTGTTACATTAAAACAGTAGCTATTTTTAACATATTTTTAACATAACTTCGTTATTTTTAATCATAAGCAGCTAGTAAATTACAAAATTACAGTTTAAAAGTAGCTTTGCCAACACTGCCGTTCGCTTAATAAATGCCCTACTTTGCCGCTGCTGTCGCACGCAGTGTGGATTTGGAAGTAATCTTTCTGCGAGCAGGGAGGTCTGTTCTTACACTCCGCCCAGCCTTCCTCTAGAAGAGAACAAAGAAATTTCACACAAATTATTATGTTCTGCAGACTCCAAAAATACAGAAAAATGCAACATGTGTAGTCACAGAAAAGGATCAATGCACTTTGGCAAATGTTCACAGGAAAATGTGCAACATGTTAAATTCTTTCACTGTTGCAGAACTAAAACTGCAACAAAGTGATTGCTTTACCGTGTCTTCAGCCCAGGGTATTCTGAGTCTAGCCCGGGTAGCCAAAATAATCGTACAGTTGTTTAGCTTATTTCAGGGGCATTTGTGCATTTGGTTACTGAGATTAAGGTTAGGATTAGTTGTAGAATTGTATACAATATAGTTATTATGGGAGTTTATGGAATGTCCCCACAAAGATAACTGTACAGGTTTGTGTTTGTGTGTGTGTGTGTGTGTGTGTGTGTGTGTGTGTGTGTGCGAACATGTATTTATTGCATTGTGGGGACCTTTTGTCCCCTAAATTCACTTTTATCTGTTTTTTTGGGCTTTGTGGGGACATGTGAGCGGTCCCCATGAGGAGAAATGACTTTATAGAAAAAGTGCTTGTTTTATTTGAGAAACTAAAAGAGGTAAAAGATGTGCTTTTGGTTAATGAGGTTAAGGTTAGGGTTAGCGTTAGGTGTAGGTGTAAAATTATGTACTTTAGTTATTATGGTAGTCTATGGAAAGACCTCACAAAGACAGTAATACAAGAACGTGCGTGTGTGTGTGTGTGTGTGTGTGTATGTGTGTGTGTATCTACCCGAGTACTGTGTCTCAGGGCAAGGTGTGCACGAGCTGGCCCCTTTTCCTGAGTAGTGGTTTCTGGGGCAAAGATCACAAGAGGAGGAGCCTGGAGATTTACTGAAGGTGCCCGGTCTGCAAGGGAAACACTCCGACATGTACGCCACACCTGTACACACCACACACACACGCACACTTCACTTAATCATTTTCACCATCGTTAGAAATTCAATCAGCCTCATTCAGCTGTAGCTTTAAAAGCAAATATCTTTTTCTTTACAAATAGCAGTGCAGAATGGCATAATGCTACATTGTACAGGTATTTTCAACTAGTGGGTATTTCTGATTGGTGCTGAATTTGCAGAAGTGGCAGCTGATAGACTGTTGACACATCAGATGCCACTTCTGCAAATTAAGCACCAATCAGAAACACCAGCTAGTTGAAATATACACTCGTTGCACCACAGTATGTGCATTTTTGGCAGCTGGAAGATATAGTCAGAGGGCGGAGTCCATCTTGGTCAAGATGGAAGCTCATGGTCAAACTCATGGTCATGAAACAGCTTGGATGTTTTTAGCTACTTATTTCTATAGCTTGTAGTGGTGGCGTAACGATTAGGGTGTTCGATCTGTGAACAGAAGGTTGCTGGTTTGAATCCCGGGCCGGTAAAGTTACCATTGAGCTACTCATGAGCAAGGTACCGTCCCTAAGCTGCCTATCTCAGCTGCCCACTGCTTCTGCATGGATGGGTCAAATGCAGAGGTCACATTTGGTTGTGGTTCACTGTGTGCTGTGCTGTGGTGTTCACAATGAAAATTAAAAGTTAAAAGTAGCTTCCAGAAAACTAGCCTCATTCATCAACCGTTATTGAGAAGAAAGTCTGTTCTAAAATTTTTCTTATTTTAGATGAAGCGCATTCTTACACACATTATATTACCTAGAGGTAGGCCTAGTGGTAGGACACTCGCCATTGGACCAAGAGGTTGCGGGTTCGAATCCGACCTCTTGCGTTACCAACACTGGGTCCCTGAGCAAGACCCTTAACCCTAAGTTGCTCTCAGGGGAGAAAATTAGAAAATGTAAGTCGCTTTGGATAAGAGCGTCTGCTAAATGCTGTAAATGTAAATATCTATTTGCTCAAATCATTAGCTAATAGGGTTTTCATCAATTCTACAGTGGTATGATATTAAACAATTGCTGGTTTCTTGCTCATGTATTAAGCCTACTATTGAACTACATTGTAATACCAATGGAAATTTACCATTCAAACTCAAAGCTAGTCTAGGACTAGGCTTAATCCTCAAATTGACCCTAAATGTCTTAGCTTTCCTAAGAACAAATTTAGGGAAAAAGAAGTGTTCTGACGAAATCTCCCACCTTCAATCTGAATGTTTTTCAGCAGGACGGGTTTAACTGGCTTGCCACCCAGCAAAATTCCTGTGGTTCTCCAATACAAGATATTAGTGCCTGACTTCAGATTCACCTGCAATAAGAAGTGAGAATTTAAACAAATACACTATATACACACATCATTTCATTACCCTGACACAGTCATCTACTATAGAATATATACAGTTGTAGGCCGTTATATACCAGTAGAGATATCAGGATGCTCACTGACCGTGTGTGTTCCCCATTCTCCATTCGATGTTAGTTTGATCCATTTCTGGTCAGCTGTCTGGTCCATTTCCTGACACTGGTCATTCTGGATCTGAAGCAAAAAATGTGATTACTCAACTAAACTTTCCCACTCTGTTCGCTCTCAGTGATTGTTAAATATTCTTTAACTATCCTTAACTAACTTGTGACCCAAAAGTGACCATAACATGCAGAAGAGTGTAAATAAAATGTGTTTTTTTTGTTTTTTATTTAAATTAAAAATGATTGAATGATACACAGATTTTTAAAGCCAATTATTAGTCGTCATTTACAGTGATCTTTCCTTGTTAATTCAGCATAGGGTAGGCCCTTATCAAAGGCTAGCAAAGATTTATTTGACATTTATTTGATCAGTCTTGTCTCTGTAATCTCTGGACTTCTTCAGGGCTACTTATGAATGTGGCAAACATATGAGTGTGGCTATATGAAAATTGTCACTGTAAAAGTTTATATTAAGTGTGGTTTTATTCTGTTTATTGGTTTAGATTTGCCAGCACTTTTGGATAACTGCTGTTATTTTAAATGTGCTTTTATTTTAAATGCATACATTTGACTCTACACCTGCTGTACACACACAGGCAATAAATAAACTAAAAGCAGTCTTCAATTTCATAGTCTTAACTCTCACAATGCTGGTGGATAAACTTACAAAGAACTCGAAGAAGACATTGTTGTCTACATATTGGTAGTCAAATGAGACAGAACCCTGTTTCATCAGGTGAACAGCATACACCAGTGAAACCGTGCACTCGTCCCGGTTCGACTCCAAGTGAGTCCCCTGAGGTGTCCATGCTGAACTGTACAAATACAAACAGTTATAATTCAGTTCATTCAGATATGAACTAGATGCACATACAGTATATACTGTGAGTCAAAAATGGTCCTCTATTCCTTTGCCAAAACTTTGACAAATATGTACTACAAACGTGTAGCTACGATATCTTGGGTCTAGTGGTAGGATGCTCGCCTCTGGGCCAAGAGGTTGTGGATTTGAATCCTACCTTCAGCACTACCATCACTGGTTCCATGAGCAGGACCCTTAACCCCAAGGTGCTGCAGGGATACTGTCCCTGAAATGGTTCTGTTAAGAGTGTCTACTAAATGCGGTAAATGTAAATGTAAACGTGAAAAGACAATGATCAGGAATTATGATATTGTATTATGAAGGACACATGACAACTTTAACAGTGGACACTAAAAAGTCAAATTATGACCAAATTCAATAACAGTACTCTCTTTTGCAATTACAAACAAAAAATGTTCAAAATGCCACGCTTTGGCCGAACGCGTTGCAAATGAGGTTTTGCGCCTGAATGTCCTAAATTGTGTGCAGAGGTGCCTTTTTATGGTTAATATTGCAATATTAGAATGTGAAGGAAATGTGAAAAAGAAAAATAATGCTGGTAGAAGAAAAAAGAATGCACTTTTGCGAGATCTTGCAAAAACTTTAAGTAGTTCAATATACTTCTGGATCATTTCAGCAAAACAAAGTGATTATTGTTGTAGTGGTGACCCAGGAGTACACTGCAGGCAGTTCTTTAACCTTTTGCGTTACTTTGGCAGCAGAAAAAACACTATAACTACAGTCACACTGGCAAAATAAAAACATAATGAGACGTTTTGTGAGATCTTGCAAATGTACATCTTATTTTGAACCATCAGATTTTTCCCATGCATGTCCACTCTGTGGAATAGAACAGCGTCTGGTAATTGCTAAGTAATATTATTAGCGCACGCGAGCCTTATATGCTAATTTAGTTAATCCGTGAATGACCGAAAGCATGTTTGAGTAATGTGCTTGTTTAAAGCGACTGACTTGTTGCAGGACATAGTCTGGTCTCCAGCTCCCTCCGGCTCCATGTAGGTGGCGAGGCTGCTGAAGCCTGCAGGAATGGAGTCCCACTGGTCAAACCTCACACCGCTGCCCAGCGAGTACGAGCCCGCTGCACATGAAATACACTGCTGGGAGGCCATCTCCAAAAACTCTCCAGCTTCACAGGAAAACGCTGTAAAATTGCACACAAAGATTACCATTCATTTATCATATACCAAACTTACAAGCGACATGTATAAGACACAAGAACATTGGGTTTTGGTTCACTAGGCATAATGTCAGATGATGTGATTTACAAAACATCATGAGTTTCTTTTTAGGACATTAAGGCAACAATGACCAAAACAAACCATCCATCAACTTAAGCATGCCTCAATAACAATGCATGAACTGACTGTGCCTTAAAAATGAGGTATATCCCAAACCATGCCTTTAAGAAATGAGAGTTGAACAACACTGTGCCTCAAATACAACGTATGAAAAACAGTGCCTCAAAAAACAAGATTTGAACCAAACTGTGCCTCAAAAAACAATGTATGAACCGAACTGTGCCTCACTAAATGAGGTATGGCCCCAACCATGCATCAAATAATGAGGTTTGAACCAAACCGTGCCCCAAAAACAAGGTATGAAAAATAACAGTGTATCAAGAAACAAGATTTGAACTGAACCATGCCTTAAAATGAGCTATGAACCAAACCGTGCCCCAAAAACAATGTGAGAACTGACTGTGCCTCAAAAATCAGGTTTGAACTGGACTATGCCTCAAAAAATAAGTATGAACGGAACCATGTCTAAAAAACCTTGTATGAACCCCAAAAGGTATTTAGAGAATACCCCTAACACACACACTGTTTACTACTTACTGCAGTCAGTTCCTCTGACCGGATCTGGAAGGCCGCTGCAGCTGCCCTGTCTGTGAGGGATGGCGACTCTCCAGCGTGAGCCTGTGCTGTCACACTCGGTGTATTCAAAGTAGTAATCTGTCTAGAGCGCAAAAAATAAAGTAAAATTTACTGGCTGCACGACAAGGAACACCAGTAATTTATAATTCTACACTGAAAGAAAATGTGATACCTAGGTACATAGTAGGGCTGCACAATACATTATTTTAGCATCATCACTGCACAATATTTCAATGTCCAGTAATGCAAATTAAATTGAACATCTCACGCTATAATCTAATATGCTATAATCTGCTTGATACAAAGGAAAATGGTTATCTTTTTTAGTTACTAATTTAAAAGAGAAATCTTCACATGGAAACATGTAAAACATCATTTACATCATTGATCATATTTATTATACATACAGTATACTTAGTGTGCATTAGAGGTGAAAATCACAAGTTTAATCAAGATTCAATATTACATTGATTGAACTCAATGTCTACCAATATCACAAAGTCTGCAAGCATAAAATATTGATTGAGTTCAGGAACAGTAATCAATAGGAGACAATATCACATGCTGACTTAAAACAATCTTAAATTACCAAAAGCACCTAAATATAGTTTGACATTTTCATTACATTAATCTCAATCGTGGACATACCTATTGTTCAATAAAAAGGGATGTATGTGTATGATATCTGATCAATCTTTTGATTTTTGTTATATACCATCAATATATCGTCGACACAATGTATTGTTTCAGCAGCATCATTGTAATAACTGCAGTCTACCCAAAATATAAAGTAGTCAGACACATCACTTTTTGCTGCTTAACACGAAAAGAAAATGTACAAGTTTTTGTTTGATATATCTATGTGATATCTTTCTCAGGTTTGAAAGAAGATTTAGATCACTAATCATATTTTTTATACATGCAACGTATTAAGTGTAAATCTCATATTATGTGTGTGTGTTTTAATACAGGATTGGAGGTTTTAGAGGAAGACCGAAATTTTGGTTGTTCTAGTTCATTCATCTTTTTAAGTTCATTCAAGGCTGTCCAGAAGGAATGCAGTTTCTCTTCAATAGAACACTCCTGACTTTTTTCCTTCAGTTGGTTACTTGAGAAGTCTTCATTCACTGAAAGAGAGGACAGTCACTTTCTCTGACCTCTTCTCCTCCATAGTCACTAGAGAGACTGCAGAGAGCCAAGAGACTGTTGTCATGACAATCGCTCTTTTGGCTGATGTGAATGGTAAAAAATTGGAGCCTGACTTACGCTGATAACATTTCAAAATAATGAAGCCAGAGAATAATTCACTGCTGTTCACCAAGTAGTGTGTGTGTGTAAAATAAGATAAGGCCAGAGCTTTATCATGCTAATAAGTGTTCCTCCTCTAAAGTACACACTGGATATACATTCTGTTACTCTGGAAAGCTCACGCTTACAAATTTGGTGACAAAATGCTTGTGACCAAAGCTACTGACACACCTGATGCTCATGTCATTAGGGCACTAGGGGTCTTATAAATAATGAATTATGATCATTAACACTGAAGTCTTACAAAAACAAGACCAGTCGATCAGTTTCAGCAGGAGTTGAACTCTACCTGACCAACATTGAGATCTCTGGGTTTCTATTATCCAATAAAAAAATGCCACTGACTTTTTCTGGGTGTGGGAGCCTAAAAATAGGTCACTCAGCTATGTACCAAGAGGTTGTAGGTTCAAATCTGGCCCTCTGTATTCTACCTCAATCACCAAAATCACTGTGTTCTGGAAGAGAACATCTGCAAAACACTTCTGTAAAAAAAAAAGATAAGGACAGTAACATGATAAGAGATCAAACACAATATGTGTCATTGCTAGTTGTGTGTACCCAGGCTAAAAGGTAATATCCCTCTTAATGGGTTTCTACGGTGTTACACATACACTATCACGTACACACACACAGCCAGGTGCTGTTCTCCAGGGAGTGCTTGGTTACACCATGCCATGACAACCATGAAAGGCCGGGGCACTTAACGCTGCACTGCACCTGCTTCTGTTGCCCCTTCCCCCACTTATGTGCATGAGTTAATGATGGTAATGTCTACATGGTGACAAATACAAGACATTCTGGTTCTTTAGATGAAAACATGAAGAAATGAGGAGCAGTTGTGTTTAGAGGTCATAAAAAATTAATAAACATATTAATATAATATAACTCTAGTCTTCACAAGCTCCTTAGACAATGGAAGTTAATTTTTCTAACTGAGTTCATATGAGGAACAGGTCTGCTGTATAAACACTCTTTGCGTTAACGTGTTTTGGCTTTTCCAGCGGCGCACCGTCTCGGTGCCGCGTGAGAGGCGCTGTCGGCCCGGTGCGCCCTGATTGGTCCGCTGCGCCTCCTCATAATATTATAGGAGCCTTGTTTTTCTTGGTTTCACTATAATAAATCTGGCAATAAAAAGCCATTTTTTTTTTATTTCCCTTCCATTTATTTCTAGAAATAATTCTAAAGAGACCCATATGTAAGGCTCCCACGTCTACTTTATTATTCGATGTAGTCAGTGACCGGCCATATTTACAATAATGCTAACAAAAATTGTATGGCATCTAATTTAAATTTAAATCCACAAAACTAGTTGTGTCTGTTTTATTTTGCGAATTTCCTGCATGCTCCGATGACACAGACAATGCCTGTGGTAAAAGAGGTAAAAACAACACTTAATATATTTCCTTACCTCCTGACACAGCGGCTGGTTGCTCGTCGCGTCTGATCGCGGAAAAAAGAAGAAAAACGCGACGCACAGCGCGATGCGACTCGGTATCCGTCGCCTTCTCTTCTCCATCTTCTAAGTAAGGAATGGAAAGAAGCGCCTTAGATACCGAATTAACACGCCATTCAAACCACACACACGGACTTTCAGTTTTCGAGTGTAGAATGTTGACTGATTTACCGGAGGCTCGAGACACAGCACGCGCGTCTCTTCCTCCCGTTAAAGCGGCGAGTTGCGCCTCTGACGTCACTCGAGTCTCCCGGTGGTGAGAAAGAGTATAAACAGGACTACAGTCACACGCAACCAAAAATATTTTTTACATTTTTATTTGTTAATATTTGTAAAATATTATTGTTTATGCATAATATACTTTGTGGCGTTTTGTCATTTTTGTATATTTGCTTGATTTCGCGTTGATTTATACATTTTCTTGGATTGAAAATGGAGTAGGACTACTTATATGTGTATGACAGTATGTATGCCAAAAGTCTCTTGTTTTTTAATTGAACATAAAAATTCGGAAAAGGAGGTGTGGAGAGGAGTCAACAAAATAACTATAATTTATGCTTTATCACGAGGCATTTGAGCTGCGTAGTGGCCAGTAAGAAATTGTATGAAAAGCAAATTACGTTGTATTTTGAAAGAGAAATAGTAGGAAAAGTAGAATAAGTTGTATAATTTCTTCATAGTTTGCTTCCAAAGAGCCAGACTATCTGTAACAACGAGTACATAATTCCCAGCCTATTATGATGAACAGAAGACTTATTATTGTTTTCTAATTTAATTGAAAAGAAAATTGTTGGTGGTGTTATGGTTAGAGTTACGGTTAGGGTTAAATGCCAAAGCATTTTAATTTGTTCTAATATTCATGTCAGAATTCCTAATGCTTGGCCTTGCCCAGATAGATTAAGAGTAAAATATTTGCCATAAAAAGTACATAAAACTGTGTTATTGACAAAGGAGAATAGAATAAACAAAGTTTAATACTTGTTCAGTTTTTTAAAGAATTCACTCACACACACACTTTCTGCTAATTTCTATTTTAATTTGTCCAGTCTTGTGGACTACATATTCAGAGTGCATTTTTACAACACGTTGTACTCGTATAAGAGATTGGCTTCCATCTTCAGTTCCCCTTTAGAACATCTGACTGTGGTCATGAAAATGTCATTTATGTGTAAATATATTAAAAGCTCCAAATATACAGTATATGTTTATAAAAAGACCATAAAGTATGGGACCTCAAGCTATTAAAGGAGAAAGAAAAGGAAAATACAAGTGGCCTCCAGCAGGCGGGGCTGTTTTTACCAAAACGAGCAAGATAACGTCAATGTTTACATTTTCTCGACGTGGAGCTGCCTTGCAGTTTTGAACATAAAATGACGTTTCAATGCTACTGAACAAAAAGCTCAAGAAGCCGAATATCAGCTTAGATATTAGGCGTTCACACGATAGGGGCCCGTTTCTAGCGGAAGTGGCTCCTCGTCATTTCCGGTTTGAGGCGAAAAGGGATTATTTTTCCTCCATCCTGGCACTTGCCTTCATCCTGGTCCCTGTGAAGTGCCCGTACCCAAAACAGGAAGTAAGTATCGAAATCAAACATTAAATTCGCCTTCTGTGACCGTGCCCCAGCTCGGATTCCGCTAAGCGCATTAACCACACAAAATATGCATCGCGAACATTTAACACCGACACCGAGCGCTTGTAGTGGGCTCCGTTTCCAAGCGAACATGGCGTCGGAGTGGATTTTTTTTTTCGTCAGCTGCATTTTCTGTTTTACTTAGTAGCTGACGAGTTGAGTGTGTAGTATCACGTTATAACAGTACGCGATGCACAGTACGATCAGAATAATCGCTCGTAACGCGTTTATTGTATATTTTCATGCATTCATCTTTTTGGATGTGCATGTTGTCATCATTGTGAAAAACCGAGCATTGATCATAGTTACTTGTACAGCACATGATGCTTGAGCCATGAGAGTCGCCCATGTCATCTTAATAAACAGTATTATATATATTTGCGTTGTTTTGGCAAGCTGGGCTTTGTGTTTCATATAGTTATGCATACACTATACTGAACATATATATATATATATATATATATATATATATATATGTTCAGTATAGTGTATGCATAACTATATGAAACACAAAGCCCAGCTTGCCAAAACAACGCAAATATATATAATACTGTTTATTAAGATGACATGGGCGACTCTCATGGCTCAAGCATCATGTGCTGTACAAGTAACTATGATCAATGCTCGGTTTTTCACAATGATGACAACATGCACATCCAAAAAGATGAATGCATGAAAATATACAATAAACGCGTTACGAGCGATTATTCTGATCGTACTGTGCATCGCGTACTGTTATAACGTGATACTACACACTCAACTCGTCAGCTACTAAGTAAAACAGAAAATGCAGCTGACGAAAAAAAAAATCCACTCCGACGCCATGTTCGCTTGGAAACGGAGCCCACTACA